>BGPR01000828.1:242378-311917 GCA_013235015.1 Araneus ventricosus | reverse complement strand
TATTGGTTTTAAAATATTCCGCTTTTTCTTCCTCTTTGAAATTTCAAAAAATGCGATTTGTGATGTTGCTCGTTCAGCGACGATATGATCAAAGGAAGCGAGTTATTGGTAGGATTCAAAATGTTAATTGACAATAGTAATAAGATAAATAATAGTAATAATAGTAATCTGATAATAAGTAAATAGTAATCTAGCACAAAATTTTCAGAAGAATACAAATTATCAAATATTGCGGAAACAAACACTGAGACCGCGAATCAAACTAGTTATGCTTTTGTAAAGTATTATCGCATTCATAAATTAGAAAAGAAGCATTGCAGTCTATTTCATGCTTATGCGTTTATTTGTTTCTTTTAGTTTTATTTAGGTTCCGTTTTGTAGCAACACGAAGGCTATTTAGGGAAGGAACTCGTAATTTTGAACCATGGTCAGATGATGAGGAGGGCACCTTAGGAGAAGGACAACCGAGAAACCTATACACTCTGCTCTGCTGTAATTTCATTCGAAGTGGCTCAGGCCAAGAGCTTTTTGAGAACATAAATTTATTGATCACCGTCCCTCACAATTAAGTTTTGCCTTATTGGTATGCCTTATGAAAAATATGGAATTTTCAGTAAGTCCTTCTATTTAACACACACACACACACCCCTTTTTTTTTAAAAACAACAATAATCAAAATCGTCTATTTCGTAAATACAACGGGTGTTATTTTATACAAAATGATTTTTTTTTCTTATTCGGCTTGCTCGAGTCCAAATGTTTGTTTACTGTTACGTCTTGTTAAACAGTTACGGAAAGATCCAAACAAGACAATTTAATTACTAAATTATTATTTATTTAATAATAAATGGATATTTTCTACTTTGCGTGTATAACCTCTTTTTACATTTTTCAATCAGAACTTGAAATTTTTTTAAATCCTATTCACATGTTTATTTGATAGTCTTAAGGAGTGTATTGATTTAAATTATTAAATAAATGCATAATGTTTAAATTGAAGTGCAATTATATATTTTCCATTGAAAACGACGTACTTGTAGGAATTTTTAATTTTGCTTCTGTTTCAAGAGGGAGGCCTTTTTAATGGTTTCAATGTTTGGCTTGTTAGTGGTGAGTTTGGTATCATTAATCATTTGAGTAATATTAGTAATAGCGAGACATTTAATTGACTGTTCACAGAACTACTAGTATTTAACGTTGCAACCACGCAATTAGGTCGCTCCATGCCGAAACCTGTCATCAATGCGAAATTCCGATGAGAATTAGCTTGGTGTGGTCTAAAGTTTGGAAATCCAACTTCCCTTGAAATGCATTTGGACTACTGAGCCAAAAATGCTGAAATACGACCGGTGTAGATATGTGGGTGAGAGAGAGGATGCTCTCTCGCCTTAGAGGAAATCCAAGCAGCCGGGGGAGAGTAGTTGCTGTAGCAGATCGGAATGTCCGTAACTGGTGGGTTTGTGGTCTGCGTGAAGCGACCCATGAATGAGCTACCTAAATGGATGGGTTGGAACAATGGAACTGTGTGGAGTGCCACCGCTCCATTTGCGTGGAGCGGAGCGTTCGTGAATGCCAGCTTAAGATTTATGTCTTTTCAGAGCATTCATGAGGCACAGTCCTCTGGCGCAGTCACCGATGCAAACCACTGAGATTGACTGGTTGGACATGAACTGATGAAGAACTGTGAGTCTATAAAGAATTACCACACGGTTCTAAGGTGAAGAAAAATTAAAGGAAGGATTTGATTGATGATAAGTGATTTTTATTGATAGAATAATAATATGGGGAAAAAAGAAACATTTTAGGCAGCTGGATTCCGGTCACTACATTCATTGAGTTAATGATAATTAAATGGCCGGGGTGGTTTCATTGCGTGACTGAGTTGTGTAGGGCGTGTGGCGGACGCCGCAATGTGAGTTTTAGACTATAACTTTCATTGTAGCATTGAAATTGGTTTTCACTATTTTTATAAATACTCAATCGAGTATTTTTCTTCCGTTATAAGCTACGGAACGAAGATTAATTAGTAATGCAATTAAATGTTAGACGACGCGGAGAGGCTACTGTGACGTCATGTGGCTTTACTCCATAAGCGATTTTATGTACACAATGAATAGAACAGGCATAAGGCTACGAAGATAACACCGATTAAATGTCTATCACAATTTCAAGTTTCGAAATTTCTTTGATGAAAGAACTTTACTATCAAGCTACGCAAAAGTGGATTGATTGAAACACACAACTATTATTCCCTGCGGACAAGCAGTTCACCAAATGTGGGCAGTACAACAATAAACTGCACGTCGATACAATTTCGGGGTCCTTCAGACGTTTCTTAATATTTAATAAAACGTAACTATTGTTTGTTCTTTCTTAAATGCACGATGACGCACGAATGATTTTTACTTTCTGTCTGTTCCTTTTTATTCTTTTGAATATTCCTGTGTTAAATGCTAAAAAATCTCACCAGAAACTTACGTACACTAGAGTCCCGCAAACCCAAAGGGGCCGTCCATAAATGATGTCACACTTTTTTTTTTTAATATTTGTTACACCCCTTCCCCCTTTGTCACAAAGTGTCACACTTCACCATAACCCTCCCCCCTTGCCACATGTCACGCTATATTACATAAACATATACTTGCAGTTCAGAAACAAAGCACTACGTTATAGATCATATTTCCAATTTTATTTTTAAACTTTATATGTTTTAATGACATTTGTGAGCATAATAATAATGATTATATGTGTACTTATTTTGCATGAAATATGATTAAGGTTTACAACAAAAAACCTAATCAATATACAATTGTAATAAAATATTAATATAAGAGAGCAATTGAATATGGTAGTATTTTGGAATTTGAAATGGAATTTGATATATTTTGCTATAAATCTTATCTTTACTTTATGAACACAAAATTAAACAGATTGAATTAAAAAAAAGCCTCAATAAGATCAACCTGTTTGTGCCACTGCCAGTTCTACCACTCACCCAGGTGGGGCGATGTATGTTTTGTTGGGCATTTCAAGGGTGTGACAGGGGCAAGTTCTCTACTTAATGGTGAAGAATTTCTGCTGGTACTATATTCTCAGAACCTACCATGAATGCCTTTTTCGAAAAGGAAGGAATATAAGTGAAAAAAATCACATGAAAGTTGGTTTAGTCCCGATTAAAAAATTACCCCCAAATTCTGGTAATTTCAAAATAACTTCAAAATTTAATCTGATGATTTTAAATGTTTTTATTTTAACCAAAAACCTGATGTCACGCTTCCTGTTACCCCCTCCCACCCCCTTGGCACAAACTGGCACAATTTCCCGAACCCCCCCCCCATTCCAAGCGTGACATCACTTATGGACGGCCCCAAACTATATTGGACCGGGCCCTTTCCGGAACACCGAAAGTCCGGATTAAACGGAATCTGCCTTAAAATGCACATAAAACAAGTTTTAGATGAGTAAAACTATAGAAATCGATGTTTTTTCCATAAATACACACAACTTTCCCTATATTTTCCGTCCGGATTAGGCGGATGTCAGGACAAGCGGAATCCCGATTAGCGGGACTCTACAGTATTCACCATAAATTAGTAAATAAAATAAAACATTTAGTTCCAAACAAAGCGCCATGTTTTTTTATTTCATTTATTCCAGATGCAACTCAGCAGCAACAAATCAATACATTGAAGAAGATTCCTGTTTCAACAGAATGGTGAATTCAGTTTCCCTAACAAACCAATATACTGGAGAAGATTCCTGTTTCAAAAGAATGGTGAATTCAGTTCCCTAACAAATCAATATACTGAAGAAGATTCCTCTTTCAACAGAATGGTGAATTCAGTTTCCCCAACAAATCAATATACTGAAGAAGATTCTTGTTTCAACAGAATGTTGAATTCAGTTTCCCCAACAAAACTGAAAAAGAAAAAAAGAACGGTTAAAATATCTGTTTCTTTTTTTTCAATCAATTTTTCCTGGTCAGTTCAAAGAGATTTTTCTCTAGCGAGCATTCTCCCGCGGAAGTTTCTTCGGACCCTTCCCAACATGCATTGCTGCAATTTCATTGGCTGGCAGTGCAGAGCGCAGGATACGTCATAACGTTCAACTGAATTCTCTTCGATTATAATTTCGGAGGTGTCTTAAAGTGTTTATTTGTCTCGCATATTTTCCTTTCTGAATAATAATCATTTTCACATTGCAATTTTTTAATATTGTTTCGGATTAACGTACTCTGTACTGTTTTTCTACAGTTGAAATGTCATTATCGCGAAGAAAAACAATCGAGAAAATCAATAATGTGTATCTTTTATTTTCATTTTTTCAGAACTTTTTCGTGTCATTATGAGCATTTTTTCCCTTTCATTTTGTTGAATTCCTGATTCCAAGGGCAACGCCGTGCGCGTATTGCTAGTAAAGAAATCAATCAAATAAAACGTATAAAATGAATCATTCCAAACAGCAAAAGAGTGCCATATTTTTATTATTTCATTTATTCCATCTTCAAGAAATCAGTACATTGAAGAAGGTTCTCGTTTCAACAGAATGATGAATTTAATTTTCCAGAAAATGCAGATTCCTTGATGTTGTTCCTGTACTGAAATTACTTTTCTCCATCAAGATACTACTCAGCGGATTTAATGACTAGTTTACCTGGCCCTGCCGCAACTCAATCTGCCCTTGAAATGTGAATCCAGGATCATGATGTTGCAGTCGTAACCTTCGCAGCACTTGTGAGATCTGTCACAACTTTCACCTTCTTTCCTGCATTCTCTGGAATGATAGGAATAAAAAGGGGGGCGGGGAGAAGTATGAAATTAAAAAAGCTATAATCGAACGATAATGCACAATACAATTTTTCACTTCACCTCTATTTTGGTGAAATCAACTCCGTCTGGCATATGTGCAAAAGCGCGGAGGGTTTCCGTATCTGAGAATGTTCAGTACGTTCATCCCTATCTCTACTAATAATAAAGGAGGATGTACGTCAGTGTGTGCGTTGACGCTCTACAGGCCAAACCGCTGGACCTACAGACATGAAATTCAGCACAGATATACTTTGGGAATGTGCACTTCGGGGATGTTTTTTTCTTTGAAATTATAACTATAATTTCAATTAATTAAAAATTAAGCGAAATTTTTGCGTTTTCCCTTGGTAAGTTCCGAAAATATCATTTCAGAAATAGAATTGTTACACCATCTGAAAAATTTAAAAAATTGCTTTTTCAATGAAATCAATTAAGTTGCTGTACAATTTTCGTCCTCGAATTTTAATTAATTTTTAAAAATATTTTTATGCATAATTTACAACAATTCTTTTCATTTTTGCAGTGAAATTCGAACCGTTTTTTTGTTTAAATAAATATTTAATTGCGTGTTTCTCTTCCATTATTGAAAGTAAAATAATATGCTAATCGGTTTTACTTTTTTTATTTCATCAATTTTTCTGTGAAATCTGTAATCAAAATCCTCTAAGATAGTAAGTATATTAGCAAATATATCGAGTAAGCTAAATGATTTTGGTTGCTATGTTTTACTTCAGCTAACATGCTGCTGGACGTAAGATGTACGACGCCATGTTAACGTTGAAATCAAATGCCTATTTTGCATGAAGATTTAGAAAGGGAAGAAATAAGAAAGGAGCTGACAACATGAAATTAGATGTTACAAAACACGGACAGTTACTTGACTCTATCAGGAATGTTCAAGTAGACCAGGGATTCCCAAATTTTTTGCCTCCAGCACCCCTTGATAATTCTTTTTGTTTCCGCGTACCCTCTACTACCATATCATATCCATCTCCACCCCCACCCCCCAACCGTCCATCTATGCAGCGGAGTTTTTATCAATAATGTTAAGGTTTTCTTAAGTTGCGGAACATTTGCGGAAGTTGTTTTTGATTTTGCATTTTATTATAATTTTACAATAGTATTACTTCAACGCCAAAGCAAATTAAAGCAGTATTGTAATTATTTCATTTTAACTTATAAGAAATGCTAAATAAAAAAAACCTTAAGAAAGGCGCAGTTCGGGGGTCTGCGCCGTAGATTTTTCGTGAAAACGTCGGGATAAAATCATAAAACAGGTGTTTCGTATTAATATGTAATTTAATAATCAATCTCTTTAATACAATATTTATACAGAGTAGTATAATGGTTACAGAATAGATAAATCACAAGCTACCACAGACCCTCGCTACATGCGATAAATTGTGATTTATCTATGCTGTAACCATTATACTACTCTGTGTTAATATTGTATTAAAGAGATTGATAATTAAATTACAAATTAATACGAATACTAGATTTTATCACGACGTTTTCAAGAAATATCTACGGCACGGACCCGAACTGCCCTTTTCTTATGTTTTATTTATAGTAGCTTTTGATGGCACATATAGAACTACATTTCGCGTATACGCAGTAAAATATTATTTACTACAAATGCTAATATTTCCCGTAATAATCAAATTTTAATACAATGTTTCTTTTTCGTATTGTCAAGCATTCTGTAAGATTTGTACCATTAAAAAGAAAACTCTGCATTTTATAATCAAAAAACGTGCGGAATTTGAAATTTTCAATTTATTACCGATTTTTACTTATATTCTGATAAATATTTTTATTGTATCACTTTGGGTCCTAGTAATACTCTTCAAGCTCTTAAAAATGACACCAGAATCTACCTCCTAGCTAAACGCGTTTCCACGCTACACTTATTTATAATCTTACATAAAGCTTCATAACAATCGCGCGCATGCGCCTACACTTGTACGATGACGTCAGAGGCGAAACAAATACTATTCGACAAAATCTTAGAGATATGATCTATTCGCTGTGGGATCAACCATTCTTTTCGCATTTTTAGTCTCGTAGTTATTAGCGATTCAAATCGGACGGTACTTTGTCACACAAGTTCGTCCGACTATCACTGTAACGAGCGGAAAGACGTTTTCACGTCAAAATTACACTTCGTAATAACCAAATATTCAAGTGAAATAGAAAGTATTGACTTGTGTTTTCTTGCTTCCGCCATTAACAACTTTAATTTCGCGTACCCACATAGGTACGTGTACCACAGGTTGGGAACCCCTGATGTAGACAGTGAAAGAACAGGTGCAAGACAGAGGGTTAAATGTCTATCAGAACTTGTCGATCACAGTTTAATATTACTTTGTTAAGGGAATCGTGAATATCAAATTATGCATAACAGATTCAACTGAAATTATATTCCCGGGAAACAAGTTGGTCGCCGAAGGTGGCTAGTTATTTGAATAGGTGCACTGCGAGAACGAGGGAAACAGCGAGACAGAATCAGTGCATGTGCATAACTATTTCGTTGTAAACAACGAATATTCAAACAACGAAAATCTCACGAATTTAAAAATAATCAATGTCAACAACGTTCTAATAGCATTTGTGTGACTCACAAAAAATATCAAACTTTTAAATTTATTATTATTCAACTTCTTATTTTTAATGGACACAATTTGTATTCCTCTCTATTTCCATTTCATTCACATTCATCATGTGATACTTCTGGCATCGGGCCACCATTGTTTCTTCTTGCTTTTTTGTAAGATACATGCTGAAACAAAGGCGAAATAAAAATATCCGAAACAGAAAGAAAAAAATCCCTTAATTCGTGAATAAATAGTAGCGGATGTATTTACAACTGTTTTGATATCCACAAAGACAGAATATGCGTGCACCCCTTGAACATAGTCTACCCAAATTTTTATTATACTTATATTTAATTATCTTTCTTAGTCTAGTAAATGTATGAGAGTGGACATATATGTAATAAAATTTAATTTTTTAAACTTACTTTAATTATTTTCAACGAAACTTCATTTTTAATTATTTCTACTTCCATCGTACTAAGCGCACTTCTACTTTCACTTGGAGTCACGAATCTTTCCGGGAAATCCCCTTTTTCCCGTATATAACCTCTCTGCGCTTTGTTAACTGTCCTTTTTTTGCTCTTTATTTTACTGTCGCAACGACACACGACCGGAGTTGTTCGTCAGGATGATCAGGTTTGAAGTTTCATTATCATTTAAAATTCTAAATTAACCGGAACTCCTTTGCACTTTGAATAAAGAAAATCTTACATTAATCGTCCCTGGACTATTTTTAAAAATGCCTCTACAAACACCCAAAAATTGAAGATGTTACATATATATATTGTTATGAAAATCGTCCTGTAGGTGTACGGTGAAAGCAGTCCAACAAGTAGCATAATGGAGAACGAACCCTTATCCACGTATATTCCAGGAAACACGAAGCACAGGTAACAAGAAAAACAGAGATTGTACAACTTAACAATAGTACAAGCAGACAGCAAGTCACTAATAAAACAGAAACAGAACTATCAATAACGCTCAGCTTTAACAGCTGAGCAATTCGTTCTGCGAACCAAACTCCAAAGGGATTCCTGAGATATTCACTCGTTTCGGCAACTGCGGGTACATATAGCTTTCCTACAGGGCATGACGTCACATGGTATTATCTCGAAGGTTCTCCGTATCGCCGTTGCTAGTAGAGTAGTAGTAGATTCTTGCATTTTTGAGAACCTTCATTTTGTCATAAACGTAGCTAAATGGTCACCAAGTTTATCGCCAAGTTCGGGGGTCATTGACTTCCATTCACTTACGGATCTCTGTAAATCCCTCTATTCTACCATAAGACTAACATGGCAAGAAAACAGCATTGCAGATTCGTAACAATGTATATATATCAAACAATTAATAGGATTTTCAACCTTGAGCAATTAATTCGAAACCAAAAAATAATGGAAATAATCCACACAGCAGCAACCATGAAGTGATAAATATTTACAATTCATTATTTTTCAAAATGGAAGAATATCCAGATTCTTATAACTTAAATAAAATAAACAAATAAAAATCAGTAACACTCAGGAAGCTTCTTCAGTAGGGAACCCCTAAGCGATCGCCTATACTTCGGTGTTTTCTGCACAAACTTAGTACGTTCTAAAATGAAGATCTCTCCCTAGGGCATCCAAATACAAATAAAGAAACAATTATGATGAACAATTAATAAAAGAATTCGATAAAATAATAAATCAATGATTCAAACTGGAAAGAAGAGGCATTCCTATCTCATCAATACTCCACAGATGTATCCTGTATATACAGATAAACCTAACCTATCTCGTACGATTTTCAACATGCCTCGTGTGTTGATGTATTGTTGATGCATTGCTTAACAATTAGTGATGTGACAAATGGTTGAAAGTTTGTTCATCTCCTTCAAAATAAATTGTTTATTCGATAACCACGGTCCAAAACCAACTTCTTATTTAAGGCAGTATGCACTTTAGGAATATAGAAATATACAAAGTGTCCACTTCATCGTGGCACAATAGCTGACTTCTAAACTGTTAAGGTGTAACACGGACCCACGACTGGTGGTAAGGCGTTACACGGACCACAGAAACGAGGCTTGATGGTTTAAATTGAAAACTATGCTGCCAATAAATTCTGATTTTGTGACATCTCTGCCCTTTCTGTGCAAACCGTATCTTTCTATCTCCATTCATTTGCCAATCATTTATTTTTAATGCTGCTCCGGACTTCTGAATTACCGTGAATGTAAGCACGACCATACAAAAAAATTCTTCTTTGGGTATGCCAGCAAAGAAAGACTGCACTAAGGTCTATACATCAACGTCCGTTGCAAATTTAACACCGTGTAATTCTTTCTTCAAAATTAGAAAGGACCAGAAATCACATGACGCAAGGTCTGGACTGCAGGTCGGTTTTTATATTTCTACTAATTACTTAATAGCGCGATCGTTACTAACAGCTATTTTGGAACAGCCTATGTATTACAGTCTTGTTATATGAAATTGCATGCAACAAGTGGAGCCCGAACAAGAATACATCCCGATCTATATCATATTTGTTTTTTTTTCTCAATCTAAATTTAATTTTTACTGTTAGAAATTCCTGTATATCATGCTGATTTGTAAATCATAAAAATCTATTCTACTTACTGGTCGGCTCTCGCAAATTCAGTTTCAGACTCGCTGAGATGCGCTGTAACGGGAAATTTAAATTTTAGTTGCCAACGCAATGTCAGACATTCAAAAATATGTGAAAGTCTGAATACCAAAAATGTTTTTTTTTCAAACTGGGAAAGATCTACTACCATGATCAAAAACTATCAGGTAAAACAAAATGTGTAAATTTAATTGTCAACATCTCCTTCAAAATAATCTCCCCCGACTGCAATGCTCCTCTGCAAACATTTTTTCCAGTTCTCATTGCCTTAAAGTCATTTTCATGAAACCAATTCAGAGTTTGTAACCATATATATATATTTGCTGCATCATTAGACTGAAAACGATGACTACGAAGAGGAGCACAACCGTGTTAATAATAAAAAGTCACACGGTGCCATATCAGGTTCATACAGTGCTTGTGGAACCATATTTGTTGATTTTTTTGTCAGAAATTCTTGAATAATAATGGCATTGTTAGAAATCGCACGAGGGTGGTGTAAATTCCATGAGTTATCTTACCACAATTTAGACAGTTTTAGATATGGGAATTTGTTTAATAATGTCCCTAATAATAAAACGGCGATAATTAAGCACCAATTGTCTGATGTGATCGACATATTGAGAATTAGAAGAAGTGGATGGACTAGCAGATCGTTATTCATCTACGACAGATTCTCTACCTCTGAAACATGTTAAACCTCTCAAATACTCTTGTTTCTGATAAACAGTTGCCTTTAAAACCTTTTTGCAACATTTCAAACATTTTTTTAGCAAAAATTGAATTGCGATAACAAAATCAATCATTCTTTGCTCAATTATACAGGTCATTTTCAAAAATCCACAAAGTTGAAATTCCTATATTATTTTGAGACGATAAAATGAAATTAAATACTGAGTGTTTCCATATGTTTATATAAGTAGTGAAAATATTTAATAAAAGCTTGCGAACGATTTCTAGCATAGAGGTATTTTCAATGAAACAGTCCCTAAACTTTTTGGTCACAGTAGTAAAAGATTGAGATTCAACAAAATCAAGAGATCGAATTTTTCGTCTCATAAAGAGCATCAGCGACCAACCGTTTTTGGTAAAGCTCATTCTCGATTATTGTTGGTTTCCGGGAAGGAGGGATTTATTGATGCCGATAGAGAGCATTTAGCTTTATAAAGTAAGCAAACTTTTGAAATGCATGCCATGTTTTGCAAATGGTTTTACAACTACAACCAAACAGAGCAAAGAACATTTTTAGTTAAGGTATCCGACTACGTTCGGATGTCTTTTTTTTTTAATTATGATATTTGAAGCAATATTTTTGTATTTTTATATGAAAATTATGCTAAAACTTTATAAATCACGCAAAAAAGTTATACGAATTAAATATTTTTTTAAATATATGAAAAAACGTAGAATATTTTGCACTAAATTTGAACTTTTTGCAAACACTCTCGGTGAAAAACAAATAACCAGAATGATAAATCCTCTAGTTTATATAATCATTTAACTATTGGCTAGGTCCTGAAGAAAACGTTTCTCAAAATCTCAAAAAACATGAAAATAATAAAGGTTTTGGTGTGAAATCATTAATTTTTTTAGAATTTTGGCCTTTCTTCAAATCTCAAAACTACATAAGTTTTTAATGGAACATGACTGAACTTGTATTTTGATTCATTAACTAGACAGTATCATAAATAAAATGTATGCCAAGTTCCAGGTGGATATTTTAAATAGAATGTTAGTTAAAATGTTAGTTTGAAAAATGAAAATTTTGGAAAAAATCACCTTTCGAGAAAAATGAGTTTAATGTTTGTTTTTAATTTAAAATGAGAATAAAAAAGAATTTTTCTTCCATACTTCACAGTTTTGTAGGCTAGTACTTCTCTTTCGTCAGATACTTTCATTTTTAAAAATTTTGAGTGTTGGAAATATTTTCTTCGTTGTTTTCTTGAGCCTGATGAATCGTTATGGTTATCTACGATTCAGCCGCCGTCCACAGATGTGAATATTTTTTTCAGTCAACTAACTTGAGTATGCATGTTGGCTGATCTGGAGATACTTTTAGTGATTAATATTGGTCATAAGTACTATTTATGTGCTTTTCCTACATTTATTATAAAATATTACGGGATTAATGGAAAATCAAGATACTGCAAAGATTCAAAATTACCCAAATTTGCAACAATGTCATAGAAAACAATGAAATTTACACTGAAAATCTTCCAAAATATTATCTTGTAGATGGAAAATAGCACAAAACAAAAATAAACAATAAAATTTAAATATCTTAAGTAAAAGCAATGAAAAGTTCGTCTTTATCTTATTGTTAACTATTCCATTTTCATCTGTTAAGTTCTACTAAAAGGTCTCTAATTTCACTTTTGATCGTCATAGATGTAAAATAAAGACTGTTTTGAAAATTAAAGGGATAGGCTACAGATAAGACATTAAAAAAAATTGTGATTTTCGGTCGAAAATGGGTTTTCAACGTAGGAGGATAACTTAATTTTACAGAATAAAAAAAATCGAAATACACTCTGAACCTACCTGTAAATGAAGACCTGCCACTTTCTGCCTCGAAGCATATGGCTAAATTAACCAAGAGAATAAACACGAGAGGTACGGCCAGTTGCTGCATCTTGCTTCACTAAGGAAACTTTTTAAAGAAAAGGGTCAACTCATTTCCCGACATTGAAGAAAAGTTTTCATGTAAACACAGAGAGAAAACATATCAAATTATTGAAAAAAAATCCTATGATGTTAGATTATTTTATCATGATAACGTTTATGGGTTGGTATATTATCTGAAAATTTCGAAATGCATGATGGGAAAATCGTTCAAAACACTGTACAGGCAGGCCATTCGGAAGAAAAATATATCGTATAACAAAACATTTTTGCATCGCTTTAAAATTCGAAAATTAGATTTCGAGTGACACTCATTTTATTTCCTTTCTACTTTTTCTTTAATTTTGATAAATTTTTCTATACATTTTTGAGCACAATTTTGTAACAATACTTTTCCTTTATATAACCGAATACAACAGACGGGTGGAAGATTGTGAATAATTAATGCGAATATTTTAATAGATCTCGTGCGATTAAGGAAAAAAAAATATTTGATTTTTCAGTTTATTTCAAACATACACTCCATGATTAGTATATAGATTAGGTGACCAACCATCCTTCTTTAGGTAGGACAGCCCTCCTTTTGTAAGTTCTGTCATTCTCGAAAGTGCACAATAAATTGTGTTATAATTTTTTTATGCATTTATAATATTATAGTGTATTCTGTATTACTGTTGCAATTAATTAAATGTTTCTTTTATTTATGATATATCAGCTTCAATTCATTTGTGTCCTACATTTGTTGGAGGTTAAATGTTGGTCACCTTAAAATAGACCGAATGATCAAAAGTATCCGGACACTTTCGGATTTACACATTTTTTCGAATATCGGCAGAAAGGCTGGACTAACTGCTCTTGAACTTCGACTACATCCTAATTTTTTCCATAATTTCAACTTCAGATATATAGGTCACCTTATATAAAAATCTCAATTGAATGCGAAATAAGCAAATGGATGAGAGTTTTTCCCCAAACTGATATTTTTTTATCTTAAATCTTTGAATAATCGTGTTGAATTGTGTAAAGATTTTATATGCTGAATACCCAAGAATTCTAATAAATTAAGTAAATTTGAATTGCAGTAAATTAGGCAATTCAATATCTATCCAAAGATTGAAGTCTAAAAAAGTATCAATTTCTGAAAAAAGCCTCATCCTTTCGCTTCTCTTACAAAGGAATTGAAATTCTGCTCGCTGCAAATGGAGAAAGCATTACTTTAAAATAAAAATTCCACATAATATAACATCCCGAGAACCATTTAATACAGTTCACAGGCTAACAGTTGGGTAAAAGTCACAAAAACATAAATGTTATACTAATTGCTAGAGATAAAGATGAAGAAATGGACCTATTACCTCCCAAAGACTTAATGTCAATGTTTTCTTATTCCAATCTCAATGCGATCTTCGGATGATAAGATACCCAAAGGCGGTTTGAATAAAACTGAGCGTCTTCAGTATTATATTTCCTTGAAAAATGCTAAAAAAATGCTATGACAAAAACATCCCGTGAACTTAATTTTCAATTTAAATGTCAAAAAATAAGACACTTTCAGCAGATGCTACATATGAATGAAAAATAGTTACAAGTCATTCAAAAAACTGACATTCAAAAATATTAATCGGAATAAAAATATATTGGATGTCATTTCTAATTTGTCAAACAAGAATGCAAAAATGCAGAAAAAACAGGACAGCCAAACAGTTTGAATCCCTCCCCCGTTTCTATGGATTTTGCAACAAATTATAAATCTCTAGACGATGCTTAACCTTCAAGTGGCTCGCTCGTATGTAAGGGATACTTTTTTCGTGCATCGTAGTACATACCTATATTCTTCAATTACAAATTTAAGTGCAATTCGTATTTAAATAATCTTTGTTCAGTACGGAACTAATCCATATACAAGGTATCCGAGAATTGTTGGACTCATTTCAAAAATTTAAAAAAACTAATGGTATTAGAACTGCAATTTTTTTAAATGATAGAGCAAATAAAAAGGGGGTTTTTTTCAGATAGGTAACGCGGCGTTACGGCGTTCTAAATTTTTTACAGCTAGATAATTCCGTGCGCAATGGCTACCAATCGGCAGAAGCCGATGTGCGTTTTCTGGTTTTCTTTTTTAGTTTTTCTTGAATATCTCGAAAACTATTCAGTTTTCACACTACATGTGAATAAATAAATTAAAAAGCGTGAAATTCCCTACAAATACATGTTTTTATTTTTCCACTAACTTTAATAGTTTCGCAGATAATGGCTCTCAAAAATGGAAGATGACCAATAATTTACGACCACCTAGACCACTGTAACGGCGCGTTACCTATCTAAAAATAAAACATTTTAAAATGCGCTCTCATTTAAAAAAACATTATTAGTTTTTTATTATTATTATTATTAAGAATAATTTTTGAAATGGGTCCAATAATTCTCGGACACAATGTAGATTACCTAAATAAAAATTGCATTCATTTTTGTAGAAAAATACGATGAAAATATGTAATATGATGTGCGATATAAGTACCTCGAACATACGCGCGGCTGCTGGAGGTTTAAGTCTGTGCAGATCATATGGGTAACTATATATTTAAAATAACTTGCTAAAGAAAACTTCACCGAGTCCGCCAAACTCAACCACTTGACCGATTTCGACAATTTTTTTCAGTTGAAAGGTTATGGCGTATAAATATGCAATCAAGGGTCGCCTGCCACCACCACCCCCATTTTCGATCGAAATAAAAAAAAAAACACTTCTCCACCATACATTCATGTTTTTTTCGATTTTTTTCGAAAATTGGGGGGGGGGGGGAGCGACTCTTGATGTCATTTCTAGACGTCATAACCTTTCAAATGAAAACAATTGTCGAAATCAGTCAAATGGTAGGGGCTGGCTAACTGTCGGAAAATTTTACCACATTAAACATATAGAGAATGTATGGTGGAGAAATGTTTTTTCGATTTCGTTCGAAAATGGAGGGTGGTGGGGGACAGAAGACCCTTGATGACGTATCTCGACGTCAATAAGCTTTTACATGAAATAAAAACTATCGAAATCCGTCGAGTGGTTGGAGCTGGCCAACTGTCTGAAGGTTTTACCACATTATTTGAAATATATAGATCCCAGCAGTTCCATTAAAATGGCGTGTCAAAAATATTGTAAAAAACCTATTGTAGGTGATGGAAACTGTTTAATTTGGGCGACATCATTCTGTATTTAGGGATATGAAGACTTTCATGCCGAAATTCGTGAAAAAGTTATACAAAACATTACAACTAGATGAGGTTTATTGAAAGATTTTACAATTTTAAAGGAATCTGTTGTCTGCAAAGAATATGAAATCTACTATAGTTTTATGGTCTGTTCCACTGATCTTCATGCAGTATTTAAAACTGAAAGGGTAGTGGCTAAGAGCCTCGAATCAGCCAGGTGGCAAGGACAGTGCTGAGCAAAGTGGGTCCTGGCGGCGAGAGCGGCTAGTTTAAATTTATTATAAACTTTCCAATCTCTGGCAATTTTTTAAATCCTCTAGCATGCTTTCATTTCATGTGACTTGTTTGTAATGCGTGTAAAGATAGAATTTTTCACTGCCTTCCTGATGCGCTAAATTTGAAATTCTGTACACTTCTGCTTTCTTGATGACAATACACTATTTTAATATTTTCAGAATTTAATTATCAATTAATCAATCAGTATAATTAAATTTTGATACCATACAAATGATAGTGAATTTGAGAAAAATTCATTTCAAGATTCTATAATAGTTGTAATCGATCTCATCACAAATCTTCCAAACTGAGAGGCTTAGAAAGTCACTAAGAAAGGAATTTTCAAATTTTTAAAGTTTTTACGTAATAACTTTAAAGCCTAATATGGGACAAAAACTATTTTGACATAAAAGTTCAAAATATAAGATTTTCAATGTCTCCAATTTCATTTCTATGCATTTTTCTTTGTTTAATTTTAATTAATTTTTCAAAATATCTTCAATCACCATTTGTAACAATGTTTTTTATTGTTATAATGAAATTCAAACCAATATTAATGTTTCATAAAATATTTCACTCGCTTGTTTCTACCATTGTTAAGAATCTGATTTTAAAAAAAAGAAAGAAACTGCTTATTTTGGACACTATCTCCAAAGCAGGTTTTTCGCTTTCGCTTTTATTTCGTAGTATACACAACTTTTAAAATGTACGGGAAGTAAAATATAATTTAATCGCTGCTTTTGAAAATCATTTGAATTTTTTTCGTTATTTGTCTCAAATGATTAAGCTTTGTCTTATATTTTAATACTTTAAATTTTTTTTAATGCATCAAGCTGACCTTTTATACGTCTCTCTTGTATCGAAAAAGACTTCATTTCGCTTGCTAAAGCTAATTTTTATTCCATTGAGAAAAATTTCTTGACACTAACTTTTTAAAACATGTCACCAGGCATTTATTTCCTTTTAGCTTTGTGTTCTAACTAGAACTTCTTGGTCGCTATTTATATTGAAGTATCTATAATCAGGCATTTTTTTCTGCTAATCCTTACAGTTTAATTTAGTTATATTAACGTCCTGTTTTGAATCAACTCAAGGGCTATTTTGGGACAGACCTTGTCATTTTGAACCGCGGTCAGATAATGAGGACAAAACCTGAGCTGGCATCCCTCTTTCCAAACAATCACACCACACCAGCGTACAGTGGCGAAATATACGATAAAGCTGGGCAAAAAGGGTTTTTTAGAACTTGGCTTTGGTAGAGCCGTAAAAGTTAATTATATTGATAGTCTAATATAGTGGTTCCCAACCACTTGTAACAATTCTGGACAAGAGTCTTCATTTGTTTTTCGCTCTGTAAAACAATATGATTTTAATCCTTTTACAGTAAGCTTTACTAATTACTGACATATACGTACATATGATTAATATATATAAGAACTCAGACAGTTTTTTTTTATTATTATTCATGCTGGATGGAATAAATTTCAACAAAATAACTTCATCTATTTCATTTCTTTTTGCCTCGGTAAAGTTATTTATGAAAACGAAAGTCCGTGACAATTGTTTCATGGCAGTTTTTATATATAAATTAAGCCGCGTTAACAGTTTCAGTTAATTTTTATTATTTTCTTTCAGTATTTATTTATTTTATATTTGGTAATATATTTTTTTTTTGTTAGTGGATTTTGCCTTATTTTTACTCGGACGAAACGAAAGTAATTGTTAAAAGTAAGGCTATCACTAAATGAAGATTAGTGTCAATTGGTTCATCAGTTCTGTTTTTCATGTTTTTTTTTTTTATTTCTTAAGCACTGTGCCAATGTAAACGAGATTTTCTACTATAACTTTAATTAGTAAATCTGTGAAAATGGTTTACGAGATATGTTTGGAGAGTTAAAAGTCCGTCTTAGACGGGCACAAATCTTCTAGTATATATGTCACCGTTAAAGTGTATAATTCAGTTATTCTATAGAATAACTAGTTATTCTATAGATTAACTGATCATGTCAGTTAAAGTGTAAAATATATTATTTATTTCATACTTTACCTAGTTATTCTATGAAATAACTAGGTATTCTATAGAATAACTAATGATAGACCGTTAAAGTGTAAAATAAACATTATGACATTAAAACAAGTCCGCTTTTTTCTAAATTTCGCACTGATTGCGAGAGATTTACAGGAATACGTATTGGAAGGAAGTCAATGACACTCGACCTTGGCGACAAACTTGGCGAGTGTTTAGGAACCTTGGCGAGAAATGTGACGAACTTGGTGACAAAATGAAGGTTCCAGAATATACAGGAATTGTCTCGGTATCTCTATTAGGAACAAAGTTATGGACAAATTCCACTATAAACGCAGATTCCTTACATTCAATGAGCTAGCGAAGCTACTAGGATCCGTCTCCGGCTACTAGCGAAGCCGTAGGATGTTTTTAAAGTTAAAAAAATTTGCCCGGCGCCCACTTCAGATGGCGCAGGCATCGCGAGCACAATTTTTCCTACTTCATGTCAGTATTTAAAAAACGCAGATTCCTTACATTCAATGAGCTAGCGAAGCTACTAGCGAAAACGTAGAATGTTTCTTAAAAAATGAAAAAAAATTCCGGTGCCCACTTCAGATGCTGAAAATACAAATAACCAATCTGACTAACAAACAGGCTGCATCATGTCGGCTATTTTACACTTTAACGATGCGTGGACCGTTATTCTATAGAATAACTAGTTAAAGTGTAAAATAAAAGTTTATTTAACACTTTAACTGACTTGATCAGTTATTCTATAGAATAACTAGGTATTCTATAGAATAACGGATTTCATACTTTAACGCTAACATATATATAACTATATACACTATCTGCCCAAAAGTATCCGGACACTTGCAGATTTTCACATTTTTTTAGAATTTCTCCGGAATGGTCTAACTGACTGCCTTTAAACTTCGTACCTGCAAAGAATAGACAATAACTCACATTTTACATTGAAGATTCGGTCCTGAGGGCAATTAGGGTACCGTCTACAAACTGATAAAGACAAAAATGTTTTTGGCCTACCCCGCTTCACAGAATACTGATAATAAGATGAAACTTTCAGAAATGTTAATGTTTAATGTGCATAATATTTACAGGAATTTTCGCAAACTCAGCTTAAATATTTCGGAAGATATAAAGGTTTTCTTAAAAAATCTCAAATTTTCCCACCTGTTTTATGCTTATAACATGCAGAATTTTCTGTTATAATATACGAAAGTTACAGAAAAGATGACAATATGTTAGAGAAGCATTATGTAAAAATTTGGAAAAGAATTGTTGAATATTACAGGAATTATGAGTATTTTTAGTAAATAATGTTTTACTGCGCATGCGCAAAATATAGTATAATTTTTCTTTCGCAACTTTAAAGCCAGATATATAGGGTACCTTATATTCAAAAATTCAGTTCAGTATCATTAGTATTCAGAAAAATATCGGCATTACAACGAGCAGAATTTTAGCTCCTGTCGAAGAGAAGCTAAAAGATGAGGGGTTGTACACAAATAGATATTTTTTTAACTTGTATATTTAAATAGTTATATTGAATTGTGTAGTGGTTAGAATTTGCTGCATATCCATGAACACTTATCAATTACGTGCATAACTTAAATTCCAGCTAATTAGGCACTATAAATAACAAAAATTTTATTACTTTATTTATATTATTTACATGCTTATTAACAAGTTACAGATTACAATTTTATGGCCAAACGATATTTTAAAATATATTTATCTTATATCAATTATATATTTAATAATTCTACATATCAATTTTTTTATTCGTTACGAATATTAGATGTGTTCATGGGTATGAAGCAAATTCTAACCACTATACATTTCAATATAACTATTTAAAGATACAAGTTAAAAAAATATCTATTTTTGTACAACCTCTCATCTCTTAGCTTCTCTTCGACAGGAGCTAAAATTCTGCTCGTTGTAATGCCGATATCTTTCTGAATACTAATGATATTGAACTGAATTTTTTTATATAAGTTGCCCTATATATCTGGCTTTAAAGTTGTGAAAAAAAATTACACTATGTTTCGCGCATGCGCAGTAAAACATTATTTACTAAAAATGCTCATAACTCCTGTAATATTCAACAATTCTTTTCTAAATTCTTACATAATTCTTCTCTAACTTATTGTTATCTTCTCTGTAAGTTTCGTATATTATAACAGAAAACTCTGCATGTTATAAGCATAAAACAGGTGGGAAAATTTGAGATTTTTTAAGAAAACCTTTATATCTTCCCAACTATTTGAGCTGAGTTTACGAAAATTCCTGTAAATATTATGCACATTAAACATTACCATTTCTGAAAGTTCCATCGTGTTATCAGTATTCTGTGAAGCGGTGTGGGCCAAAAACGTTTTTGTATTCATCAGTTTGTAGACGGTCCCCTGATTGCCCTCAGGACCGAAACTTCAATGTAAAATGTGAGTTATTGTCTATTCTTTACATGTACGAAGTTTAAAGGAACTCAGTTAAATCATTCCGGAGAAATTCAAAAAAATATGAAAATCTGCAAGTGTCCGGATACTTTTGGGCAGATAGTGTATATTTGTATTTTTTGAGTCGTATATTTACTTAGTGGGCCTCAAAATATTTTTTACACTACAGGTGGTCTGCGCAACCAAAAAGGTTGGGAACCGCTGGTCTAATAAATTGCGCTACTCTTTGTGTACTTTTCGACATGTAAATGATATGCATGCAGCCATGGCACTTCGGTAAACTTCTAATTTTTTTTTTCAAAGCTATAAGTGTTTTTCGATCGTATCAAAGTTTTCTTTGTTATGTTTTTGTTCGATTTCATCTAGTGGCTTGTTTTCGATATGGAACGTAGTCAATAAGGTATTTTCGAACTTTTTATCTCCTATTAATAAGAAACAGATAGTTTTTTTAATTCAAAAAAATTGTGTTTTAAATGTAAAAGAATTTTTTATGTGATCTAATGAAATCATTGTAGGAGAAAGATTCTAAGGAATTCTGTCATCATCAATAATTTTGCATAAAGCTTATAATGGTAGCTCTCTATTTAAAACAAATTTCCGTGCTACATTTTGCTACTTTTAATTTTTTTTAATTGTTTTATTGCATTAATAGCTGTACAAAGTTCTCTACGTATGTTCTTTTGGGGAGCACTTCGGTTGCATCATGATCACCTATTCGACGAGAACTGTTAAATTTTATAAAAATAATTCTTCTACGAACAAAAGTGTCTAGAGCAAGCATCTTTTGTTTAAAGTTTGCGCGGTTTTATACGTTGATTACGAACTACCTGGCTCCAAAAATAGAAAACTATCTTAGCTAATTTCTGATTACCAATCAAACCTAAAAAACTCTGTATTAAAATCTTTGGACATGCGTCTTTAAAACACGCCATTAGGAGCTTTTGAAAAGAGCAGTAAAGAAATTACAGGAAGAAAAACTGAAGAACAGAAAGAGAGCAAGCGAGATACAACAGACGCAGAATGGGTCGAATGCATGCTGCTGAAATGAAATGGAGAACAAAAGTACACACTGAAATGTCAAAAATCTTCCTATTTAAATGCTAAAATCTGCCAGTATTTTTGTTACATGTCTTGTTACAATAAGTTAAATTTTTGCAAACTCGAGATGAACAGCGTCATACTGTATCGTGGATAATCCACTACAGTCTTCTCGATAATGTAGACCAGTAAGACTCCAGTTCGTTCAGGAAACGACACAAATTCAAAAACAAGAAGCAGAGTATATGACAAACTAGATAACTGATTTGAGCCCGACAGACATGAAAACTGGCGACATAATTTTTAATTAGTCGTAAATTCGTACTAACAATGATAGATGCAAAACAACAAACGCTATTATGAACACTCGACGAACCTAAGATACAATTTATGTCGAACCGCAAGCAAACAGTTCAATAGTTTAAAGTTGTGTTTAAAGCAGTCGTTGAAAACCATCTACAATTAGGACTGTCCACACAACATTTCCTGATTAGTTTCTTCTAGTGATTATTATATTTTCCATATAGACTCACGTATTGTAAATATTGGACGGTTGAATAAGTTCTCGCTGTTTTGAAACAGAAGGCGTTACCAGAACTGCATGCGTGATAGAAGTACTATAAGCAAGCTTGAAATTCAGTATATATCATTCCGCAGAAGTGTAAAGAATTTTTTTCCATGGTGTCAAGCACATCAAATTTCGGGCAAAAAAACAGAGTATTTGCGGGGAATTTTACTGCACTACGTTATTCAAAAAAATTCTTCAGTTGAAACACACAGAATTCTTGTTGAGACTTACGGCGGCCATTCTATATCGGAAAAAACACGCAGAGATTGGTTTAGATGCTTCAAAACAATGATTTTGATGTTGAAGATAAAGAGAAATACTCCAAAAGAATTGGAGGCATTACTTCAAGAAGATTCATTTCAGTCGCTAGCTGAACTTGCAGAAACATTAGGAGTTAATCACACAATAGTTTCGAAATGTTTGAAAGCATTAGGAATTATTCAAAAGCAATAAAATTTTGTTCCGTACCAGTGGAAGCCAAAAGACGTTGAACAGGCGTCTTTTCACTCGTAATCAGCTGCTTCAAAGGCAGAAAAGGAAAGGTTTTCTGCATCGTGGCTTGATTGGTGATGAAAAATGGATACACTACGATAACCGTAAGCGTAGAAAATCCTGGTACGAAAATCCTTAATCCGGCCATGCATCAATATCATCAGTAAAGCCGAATATCCATGGTTCCAAGCTTCTCCTCTGCATTTGGTCGGATCAGATGGGTGTAGTTTATTATGAACTGCTCAAACCGAACGAAACCATCACGGGAGATTGCTATCGACTAAAATTGATGCATTTGAACCGAATATTGAAAGAAACACGGCCGCTATACGAGAAGAGACAAGACAAGGTGATTTTGCAGCATGATAACGCCCGGCCACATGTTGCGAAACCAGTGAAAACCTACTTGGAAACGCTTAAATGGGAAGTCCTACCCCACCCTCCGTATTCACCAGACATTGCCCCTTCCGATTATAACTTGTTCCGATCGATGGCCCGGCTGCATATTTACAAACCCTACCCTGATAGAACTGAGGCAGGAAATCAGTCATTATCATTGGCTACGAGGAGCAGTGACGTCGTTTTCAGCTCTCGCACGCAGCGTACGGCAATCTTAACAAAAACAAGAGTCGTCCTACATTTCTTCTCCGTTTTCCCACATTTGAGCACAGAAAACATTCTTCCGTGTGTTGTAATATTTTAAAAAAATGAAATTATTTTTTAAAATATCATAAAAAATAAAACATCCCACACTCTAAGAAATTATACTAATGAAAAGTACTCGCACGAGAACAAAGAACGACGTCATTGGCTCTCGGTGAAGCGAGCCAATGATTTTGTCCGATTTCCTGCCTCAGTTACCAGGGTAGGGTTTGTAAATATGTGGCCCGGCTGAGCAGCACTTCCATTCTTATGAAGATGCCAAAAAATGTGTCGACTCTTGGATAGCTTCAAAAGACATGTCGTTTCTCCGGCTTGGAATTCAATTGCTGCCAGAAAGATGGGAAAAGTAGTAGCTAACGATTGACAATACTTAAAGTGACATGTTTTGTACTGATTTTTTTTAAATAAAGCATTAAAAAGAACAGCGACAACTTATTCAACATCCCCAATAGCAAACGCGGGGAGGGGGGCCAGTATAAAAAAAACTGTCGAAAATGGTAAAAAAAATCCAAGATAAATTTAAATTTCAAATAGGTCTCGTCGCAGACAGCGAACCATGAATATGACAATAGTAATGAAGGCAATACTGCACGCGCGCGGAAGTCAACTGCTGCTATTTTATCAATTTTTTTACTAATTATAGTGTAAGAACTGTTTAATAACCCTTCAATCTCTGCATTAATTGAGAATTTCTTAATAATTACGTTTACCTAATATATCCTAAAGTTTTTAATACAAATAATTATATAATTTTAATATTTAACAATTTTGGCCAACTTTTTCGTATAATTCGCCACTGTGCAGCAGAAAGACGTTTGACCCACTACATACACACCAGGCCCACATACACGACAGATCTTCAGTGGAATCGGGTCTTTGTAGGTTCCTTAAAGTAATTACCGCTACGATTAAGCATCAGATGTAAGAAATGATAAGATAATTTTTTATAGTCTGTCCAATTCTAGACGATGCTATTTTTTCCTATTGTTTAACACAGGGGTCTTGTGAAAAATTAACCTAAATTGAAAAATTTAATTTTTCCATGAAGATAGAGATCCACACAAATGACGATGGAGACAGTTTAAGTTTTAACTTGACATTTATTACGGCATAACATGGATACCACTTGTAGCCATAACACAAGATAGATAATAATAAAAACAATACTTAACACATATCATAACATAACAGGTCGTGACACACACACATCTCGACTTCTTCTCCGGAAGGAGAAAGTAAAAGCCAGAGGGCCAGCGAGAGAAAGCACAGCGAGCCAGTCACACATAGAAAACTAGCATCGCACCTTTATATATGTGTGGCGATTAAGAAATTTACATCTTCATCGACATGCCGATTGGGATCAATCAGTGATTCGAATCAGCATATCATTCCAGTTAGCGTCGATCGCAATACTGACCAACTAGAGCCAACAAGATTCGAAAATTATAATCTAGCTGATGCTGCCGATAAAAAGAGGAGAGATTTATTCCCAACAGGGGTTCCCAACCTTTTTACCCTCGCTTACCCCTTGATCAGTCTTTTTTGTTTTCGCGTACCCTCTACTGTTATATCCCCCCTCCAACAATAAGTCTATGAAATAAGTTTTTATCAATAACAATAAGGGCTTAGTTAAGTTAAGAATCAAATAACTCGAATTAACAACATCTATATGACTTATTTTCGATTTCACATTTTATTCCATTTTTACAAAAGTATTTAGTTCAACGCCAAAACAAATGAAACCAGTATTGTAATAATTTTAGGTTCCCATTTGGCTTTTTTTCTCTTATTTTGAACGTAGGCTTTAGAACTTGCATAGCTTTCGCTTTTGCTTTTCACACGAACTTTGGGAAACAAATTTCTGTAACTTTTTTAATCCCGTAATGTTTTCTTGTGTCCGCCATTACCGACTTTGATTTCGCATTCGCCCAAATGGTCCTTCGCGTACCACAGGTTGGGAACCTCTGGTATAACATAATGTAGAAACATTTTTTATCTCTCTTTCAGCTTCACATTTTAGATTCGGATTGTAGCTGATTTACTTTTATTACCTTTATTAACTAATTCTTTTTGAGTATCCGGTTCACAGAAAGTTGTATTGCTTTCATGAACATGTTTCAATTGAAATCTGCATCATTTTGGTTTCTGCATTAAAGTTGAAATTTCAGGAGAGATCAATGACCTGTAATTAGCTTGTACATGGGCACAAACAAGGAAGTGGAAAAGCACGAGACTGCTCAAGTAGTACGGGTTTGAACGGAGCTTACAAAATTTTAAGTTTCAATTTCCCGTCTCAAGTAACCTTGAGGAGTACGGCTAGCGTAGGTACGTTTACGTTCTGTTTGGTTATATTAACGTGCAGTTTTGAAACAACACGAAGCAGTGGCGTAGCGACCGGGGGGCAAGGGGAGTACAGATGTCCCGGGCGCCAGTTTAAAAGGGTGCTATGGAGCCAAAACCTACTGCATGTATGCCACTTTTAAGAAAACACATGATGAGGGGGAGTAAAAATAATAAAATACTTCTGGCACCATTTACGCTTGTTAAACCACTGATGAAGACTGGAATAAAAAAATCACTTTCCATGTGTCCCATACTTTCGGAACTCCACTGGCCACGTTAACAAAACGTTAATGAGTTTATTTATTATGCTTTTTAAAGGCAAATACGATGAGGGGCGAAAAACTACCATCCCCCGGAGCGTCGTTTACACAAGCTAAGTCGCTGAATATTACAGAAGCTAAGTCACTGATGATTACACAAGCTAAGTCACTGATGATTACACAAGCTAAGTCACTGATGATTACACAAGCCAAGACACTTCAGCTAGTATCCCTCTCGCCAAACTTCAGCACGATACCAGCAGGAGGACGACGTTCCACCCACGATTTCAGATTTAGGCCCGGTGCACACTAGCCAATTCGGGTCCTTGAAGCTATAAAAATAACAATAGTAACCCCCATTCCCCCTCTGTGTCTCCACAGGGGGCATGTGGGTTACTATTGTTATTTTTATAGCTTCAAGGACACGAATCGGCTAGTGTGCGCAGGGCCCACATACACGGTGGATCTTCAGTGGAATCGGGTTTCGCACCTGGAACACTTCAACCCCGAAGCCGAGACCTTACCACTGGACCGCTGCCACCTCCTAGGCAGATCCCGAATGGGGGCGGACTTTTGTATAAACATATGGACGGTAAATTTGACAGCCCTCCGCTTTATAACATGGCTCACTTCGTTGAATATACTCGTATAGCTATCATGAAATCTCACATTTTATTAAAAACAATTTCTATTTTCCCATCTACTCTTCTAGAACAGTGTTATAGACAAGTAAATGGGAATCTTTATTCTGCCTAAGTGCACCTTGGACAAAGCAAACAGTGTCTGAATTTTGTAGGGAGCAAAATGTAATGCTGATTTAAGCGTTATGTAATTATAAAAGGAAAAATACTAAAAAAAGCAGAAAATTCTATGAAAAATATTTTTATTAAAATAAAAAGACACATTTGAAGATCATTACAGTAAAGTAGTTTAAAATCAATAAAAACTACCTATTGTTTAACCCTTAAAAGCCCAGTGTTGCCTTACCCAATTTTGTCTTCAAAATCTTGATAATAGGTCTGAAATTCTAATGCTTGTTGTTGTCAATAGGATACATACTGAAATTTTTATTAAATCAATTTACAGTATATAGATGGCAGCCTGAGTGCTGATAAAAAAAAATTTTAATAAATTGATGTTTTTCCACTTGAGGATGCATCTTTTTAGCTTTGTTTGTAAGCTTGAGAATACCATATTTTGTTCTACAATGTTGAAGGAATTTCCTTATCCGTATTATTATTTATTTAAATTCACCTGTGTTTGACATTATAGAATTCTATCAAGGAAATTTTTTCTGAAATAAAGCCCAGTTTTGTCAGCTGGTAACAACTGTTTTTTAGCCATGAACCATACTTAAAACAAAACAGGATTTTTAAAAGTATTTTTCCCATGTTTTATTCGAAAAATTAAAGTCAAAAACATTTTTAAATCAATTTTTTAAAAAATCGGGCCTTTTAAGGGTTAAAAAAGGCGTGACATCTAGAAACAAATGATTAAAACACTATTCAATTTGAAAATAGGATTCAGATTTTTGCCAGGACGATTTCTGAAGTGTGCCTCGTTGAAGCACATCATACAACAAGCTGCATATGTAGTTAGTAGCTTTGCTCTCTGCACTAGGGTCAAGCCCTCTAGCCGAGCAGTGTATGCCTAAATACGCTATTGCAGCACAAAAATTCACAAAACTTTTTTCCGAATATGTTTCAGGCTTGTACCTTTCTATAAACCGTTCCTTGCATGTCTCAAAAACACAGATGTAGGAAGGCGGGGTGGATTCTTTTATAAGTGAAATAAAATCTTCCTTTTGAGAATAAATATATGTCTGTACAAAATATTTATTTTTCGCCGAGAAGTAGAAGGCACAACCACTCGGACGATCTTTTTTGCGGCGTTTTTGGTCGGGACTGTTTCCCTCGTCCTCATTTCGAGTTTCTTTGACTGCTTCAATAAGATCCTCAACAAAGAAATATTTTTCATCTGACAAGAAATGTCTCATTTTAACACGGGATTCCTTTTCTCCTGGTGGTTCGATTTCTTGTCTGCATATACTGGCTTCCTCTTCATTTCCACTGGTGGCCTCATCTGTCACTGCTTCGATCACTTCTTCACCCACATTGGTGGCCTCATCTGTCACTGCTGAGATTACTACTTCATTCACACTGGTGATCTTTTCTGTCACTGCTGTGATTATTACTTCATTCGCATAGTTGGCTTCTATTGCCACTGCTTCATTCGCATAGTTGGCTTCTACTGCCACTGCTTCATTCACATAGTTGGCTTCTACTGCCACTGCTTCATTCACATAGTTGGCTTCTACTGCCACTGCTTCATTCACGCCGATGATCTCTTCATTCGTTACCTCCATCATTTCTTCATTCGTTCTGTTGGCCTCTTCTGTGATTCTTTCCATCTCTCCCAAAGAGCTGGAGAACATTTCCGCTGAAAAGTCTCCCCACGAACTCTCAGAAACGCTTCCGTCATCTAGTATATAATATTCCATTGATGACTCGAACTGAATTTCTCTTCTGCTTATTTATTTCAAAAATCCCTCAACAGACTGTGCTCTTTTTCAGTTACAATATGAATCAAGTAAAATTCAGAAATACTGCAGCAATTCTGAGAACGACGACAGCCTAAGACAACTAGATTCGCAAAAAGAAAACAAAGGAAGGAATAAAAGGTACAGAGTTGTGTTGAGTAATATCTTCCTGCTTTATTATAAGTGAATAAAACAACTCAATCAATTCAGTTGCAGTGAATGAACGCAGAGAAGTACAACAGATCCATCGATTCCTTCATCACCAACTTAATATTACTCAGTGAAATCTCTTTTTCTACACTTGCTTCACTCAAGTCAAGTCGAAGAGTGTTTTTACTGGCTTATGCTACACGAAAGACCGGGCTTTGCCAGTGATCCTTTAATTTAAAATTCAATCTTAAAAGAGATTGGTACTTGCTTCACTCATTTGATTTTATTATTTTGTGAATTATTATTTCACCGAAGCAATTCAGTTAGAAGCACTCCAAGTCATTATAGCATAACTACTTTTCTAAATTAACTTCACTTTTGAGAGAACATGCAGGGTAATGGTGTGAGATCCGTGTCTAGATGTGTAAAGGACGACACTTGTATAAAAACCTCCCTATTGAGTTTTCGTATTGCGGCAGTGTTATGACATTTGAACCCCTCTGTACGTTTAACCTTTTCTAACGGGTATATTCTGGTACCTCCAGTTGGGTTGGAAGACGTCACTTTTTCCGCACGTTAACAACGGGAAAAGTGACGTCTCCCAACCCAACCAGAACCCTAACGCCGCGGTAAGTATACTTACCACCAAAATCATCAATTCTTAAATGCAATTTTTAAGTTCTTGTCAACTTTTTTGATGAAATAAAAATCTGGGCGTTTCAATTTCTTATTTCAAACCATAAAGAAGTGTCTTGACTTGATTATTAATGAATTAAATTAATCAACGAAAAATTAATGTCATCCAATAAGGTTAACGAATATCTTTTCTTAAATTAATCCCAAAGTTATTTTATTACACCACTGCTAGAAAAAATGACCCATTAAAGAGTTAATGATCACTAACCACATGCAGAAGAGAAAATGAGAGACATGAACCACCATGTTCCAGACACGAAATGCAAACTTGTTCTGCCAATAGTTTTCGAATCCGGTGGAAATATAGTACTTCTCCGTTACGAAAACTGAACCAATTTAGTTGCATGAAAAGGTATATTCGTGGCGGAAACTTTATTATTTGATAAGTATTTTAATGGATTAAACGCTGAATGGACTTCTCCCGAATATCACCTTTGGAAAATGGACAAATCCCAGTTTCTGAAGCAACAGATGAGCCAGCCTTCGTGAAGGAAGGTCTTCGTCTAATAAGATGATTTCTGTCACTTCAGGAACTCTTTTTCTTACTTTGTTTTATCCTCTTTGTCATCCAAGCGAGTCAGCAATCTTATTGTGTCAAAATGTTTTCTTTTGTTCGAGCCTTAGTCAGCATTTTAAAAAAGTTAATTTCTCAGCAAAAATATATGAGCCATCATTTCTTTAAAATTTATCTCAAATAGCAGATTAAAATTGATGTTAGACAATATCTCATTTTGGAATTAGACGAAGGTTTTCTGGGACTCACGTCAATTTTGAACCCACCAGGTCTGATTTTAATTCACCAGGCCAACATACAAGGTGGATCTTCAGTAGTATTAGGACTCGAATCCGCGATCCTTTGTTCCTGGACCTGAGACTGCCGCTATGTCACCACAGCCAATTAGTTTTAAACATGTTTAATTTGAAGAGGAAAAAAAGGCTGCTTTCCGGAAGAAAAAAACTGTTTTCAAATACAACCTTAGTCAAAATAACAGCTGAGGTTAATTTCAATTTATCAAAACCAATTATATTAAACCTTAGAAGAAGAAAACTACATTTGCTGTATTATAAGAAATTGACCAAAAAGAAACATTTCCATTTCCATCAGCCAGAACTTCAACATCTTTTCAACTGCAAATGAGGACTTGCACTTGAATTTTGAAACAACGAAAACTAAACTAAATATTTTTTTAAACAAAATGATTTTTGAGTCACTATTCTTAACCAGAATTGGAAATTTGAAAGAAGTAGTTGTAATATCAAAATTAACTCTATCCATATTTTAAAACACCTTCATTGACATGAATTCATTTTTCCCTGTGAAAATGTATAACAATAGTGAGAACAGTAATGGAAAATAGACCAATGCCAGTTGCTATGTCAACAAATGAATATACAGTGGCTCCCAAAATTGAGTATACACCACTCATGTTCTTCATTAATCGTTTAAAAATAGCAACTTAAAATATTCATTTAATTTTAATACATACAGGAATGTTAAAATGCTCACTATAGAGTGTTTTAAGCAAGGAAAGAAAAATGAGGAAATGATAATAACTTAATTAGCTAAATTTTTATATTAAAGTTTCAAATTTGAGAGTCACAAAATTGAGTATACACTTCATAAAAATTTGTATTTGGCTACCAGTTCTATTCTTTAAATGAACCAGTGTAATAAATTTGATGCTGCAAGGCACCAGTAATTGATATCGATGAGAAATTAGTTTAAAATATCTAAAAATTAGGTCTTGAGCTGAAACAAGTGTTGATACCCAGAAACTTGTAATTCGAGTGTCTGAATAATGCAAATCTCGACGTGAAATTGCGAAAAAATGTTCGGACTAGTCATGGATGCATAGAAAAAATCATCCAAAAGTATAAAAAGTCTGAACTAATAACAAATAAGACTGGTAGAGGGAGAAAATGAATTCTCAGTTCGACGACTAAGACAAATATTTTTAGACAAATACGAAAAAATTCTAAATAGAGTTCTGTAGATATTGTTTCATCGAGGTCTACAGCAATAGAAAGGAGTGCTGCAGCAGAAACTATTAGAAGGGTGCTCAGGAAAGCTAATTATAATGGAATTGTAGCCATTAAAAAACTTTCATTTCCAAAGTCTATAAAGATAAAAGAATTGCTTTTGCTAAAAAGCATATTTCAGAGCCTGAAGACTTTTGGAATAATGTTATATTCAGAGACAAACGTAAATTTAATATTTTTGGAAGTGATGGTGGAAGCTGATTCTGAACTATTTGCCCCAAATACCAGTCAAACATGAGGGAAGCTCAGTCCTTGTATGAGGTTCTATGTCTGAAAATGAAGAGGGGATTTTGGTCTTTATCGATGGCATAATGGTAAAATGAAATATTTGGATATACTGAATAAAAATTTAAAACAAAGTACACAGAAGATCAATTTAGAATCAAATTCTATTTTTCAACAAAACAACGACCCCAAACATACAGCCGAAATCGTGAAACGGTAATTATATAAGTATAAAATGTGATTACATACTCCACCTCCCTCGGTCCCGAGACCTCAATGTTATTGAAAACTTTCGGTATAGATTGGAAATATCTGCTCAGAAACGCAACATTAAGGATAAAGAATACTTAAAAATTGTGCTACAAGAAGAATGGGCAAAAATAACCTCTCGGGCGACAAAAATTTGCGCAGGCGCGCCCGCCTGCGCAAATTTTACGACCTATCGTGCATCGTATTACACATATATATTGTGTTGCTTTACAAAAATAAATGCAACTTTTATCTATGTTATCTGTATTTATTAGCTTAATACTAAACAAAGCTTTTATAAATAAAAATTGCGTTTAAATTTATAGAACGATATAAATATGTAATACGATACACAATGCAAGTATCTCTTGTCAACGTGCGCCCGCTGGAAGGTTAAGATGTTGGGGTTCGCTAACAGTTCTCGATTAGTTTCAGTTTGGGAAAAACTACGTTCACCGGACGCAATACTTATTGGAAGAGTTAGTAAAATTGTTAGAGCAATCTTCAAGTTTAAAGCAAAATTCATTTTTGTTATCAATTTCAAAACTTCCGAAGGTGGTAAATCTTTTTCAAGTAGAGAAAACACCACTGATATTTCATCCCAAAAGTTCAAGGCTGTTAATATCCTGTGATTCTCCATCTGTTAAAATGGTTTCCAAATCTTTGCAATCGGCCAAAATTGCAGAAGAAATAACATCTTTTATTTCATATATATATATATAAAAAAAAACAGAAGTAACTGTTGTGATATTGCAGCTGAGAAAATCTTTGTTCTAACGAAGTGATTGCAGAGTCAACCAGGTGTTAAAAGAATTCAATTTTGCATTTTTCCTGTGCATCCATTATGGACTCATCCTGATTTTCATAATTAAATTCTTTTTCGCCAACGAACTCGATGTGTAGGCATTGATTCAAAATGTTTATCTGCATCTATTTCGGATGACATTTCGCCAGTATCGAGTGATTGTCCGATCTCAAATTCCTAAAAAAAAATTGGAACTTCACCAAAGTTTTATTGCCAATGCCATATCGTAATTTTCCCCTTGGATGAGTTTACTAAAGGGATTGACATGATTTAATACCTCGTACCAGATCGCGACAGAACCAAGATATTTCAATTGTTGTATTTGCGTAAGTAGCCCGGATGCTTCATCTCTTATTGAACTATCTATATCTTTGTCCTCTTAAATGCTAATGCTAAGCAATGCATCATATATTTGACCGATTTGATACCTCTGCGGCTTTATAGCATAAATTCGTTTTAGAATATCCCCAAATTCCCTTAGAATATCCATATCCCACCTAGTGTGGCTGAGAAGTTTTAAGGTTAGTTATTCAACTTCCTTTAAAAAAAAAAAAAAAGCCCATCTGAAAGTCAATGAAGAAAAAAAAATAAGTACAATTTTTTGACAATATTAAAGAAGTTAGCACCTTCTTCGTTTTTGTTTGTTTTAAGGTTAGTTATTCAACTTCCTTTAAAAAAAAAAAAAAAGCCCATCTGAAAGTCAATGAAGAAAAAAAAATAAGTACAATTTTTTGACAATATTAAAGAAGTTAGCACCTTCTTCGTTTTTGTATGACAGGTAGTAAAGTTCTTGCTGCGATTTACAAAAAGACTTTACGGGAAACTAGCGTTTCGTCCGAAAAAGTAACCTTGTTTCAATTAATTACCAACATGCGTCTAATTATTGTACAGATTTGAAATTGGTCTTGTTGTGGAGGGTATTAAATAAGGTTTCGGGTGGTATAAAAGAATTCTCTACCTGTTCAACTTTCGAATTTTTAACAATTTTAGAACGGAACTTCGCTGAGAAACGCGAAAAAATCGATGAAACACTGATCAACAGAAAATCTACTTCGAAAATCGAAAAAATCGCTTCGAAGTGTTTCGGCTCATGTCCTGGTCCACCTTCGGGCCAAATTTCGTACCTGTAGGTACAGCGGCCTCTGCTCTGTACCGCACATAGACAGACGCCCACAGTCATTTCCTTTTATTTACATATAAATTACTGGAGTAGCGCCTTGAAAGTTTTGTGATCATTAGTACATAAAATTAGATTGTTTTATTGTTTTTAAAAAAATCTTCAGAAAATTTTCTAATTAATTCAGGAGCTCCGTTGTGATTTTTTTTTTCTCATTTTGTTTTGTCACTTTTGTGCCCCTCGATTTTTTTTACTCCATGCCGGGGCACGGACAAACGGAGTGTTGGTCCATGGTTTTCAAGCCAAAAGAGAACGAAAAATCCCTGCGTTATCTCAGATAGGGAATTAACATATAGACACGTGGTAAAGTGAAGGGAATATTATCAAGTTATGTAAGTGTTTTAGGGAAAAGTTTGGCGCCCATAAGACACTGATTCATTTCCGTGGGCACGTGTGGAAGCAATTAAAGTATTCTTTTAGTAATAAATATGTAAAAATGCGTGATTTAATATATCTCCAGGGCGGGAAATGAAACGAAACTGGAGTTTAAGAAAAGTGATTTTGGAATACATTAGTATTGCACCATAATAAATGACAGAATAAAAAGAGAACTCCGATGGCGAGTGGTCTTCGAAAAAGTTCGCCATTCGAGTTTTCTTCCATTTTAATTGTTTTTTCATTTATATTTTAATTGTTTTCTTTTATGTGTTTTAATTATTAGAGCAAGGCGTTTTTGTTGTTTAATTCTATAGTGAATTCTTGGTTAATTGTAGGGCAGTATTGTTGATGCAATTACTGGATGCTGCTGCTTTGGGCGTGCAAAAAAGGTGTATTCTTAGTCGCTACTGTTTACTTCATCTGTTTCTTCTGCATTTTTCTTTTTTTATTCTAGTATCGGTATTCGTATTTTATTAGAAGTTGTTGCATATGCGCCATTCTGTCAAATACGAAAAAGTTTTATTAATTTTTAATATCTTTTGTTAATTGTAACTATTAGCACCATAATTAAGATTTTTAAAAATATATATTAGAATTTAAAGTAAAATAAAGTGAGATTATTACATATATATAAGAACAAAACGCCAAGAAAAGAAGCATAAATACAAAATTTTGTGATAAAAAAAATCGGAAAAATTAGGGACATTACATTCAAAAATGAGACATCAGGTTTATTTCAGTCAATGTCGGAACACTTTTACAAGCCTAAACGAGGAGTCGAAAATCGAGACCGTACCAGCTAATCAGGAATATCTGTTCACTTTAAATTTATAGAATAAGTTGGAAAGAATTCGCTTTTACATTAATTTTATTTCTAATGAACTTCTCTAACTAAACTTTTTTAAAAATTAAATCTAGTTTATCTTTTCTAATATGTACCATTTCCTTAAAATTAAATTACGGACAAATCTGGTACATTTTTTTATAATCCGGGACAAACCATCAAAATTCGGATCTGCACCGGCTAATCTGGGACATCTGGTCGCTTCAGTAATATGGAATTCATTTATTTCCTTGACATACAGATTGCATGCAGAAATAAAGACGCTTTCTTTCAATTCAAATGTCAAAAGAGTGCATAATTACGTTTCCTGTCTGCAGCAGATGTTGGAATCAAATGACTGAAACGCTGATTTTATGTCATGAATTTCTTTAAGAAGTAAATGAAACGCCGTTTTTTCTTGGCAAGGCTTACTTAATGCAGAACATTATAAAAAATGTTCTGTATAGAAGGAAGGTAGAATTATGTCTTTTTTAGAGGCAGTCAGAGCCAACGCCTCGATATTTTCATGATTTTCTATGATGTAGAAACAACTTTTGATGCGGATACGTGATTATTTGCAATTACAGTAATATGCGAAATATACGCCTCAAAGTGAAGTCGTAGTTGCGCGGTTCCTTATTTTCTTTTTCGCTTCGAATATTTTCCATTTTAGAATGCGATAGATAATGCAGCATTCAGAAACAAATGACAGAAATAAGAAGAAAATCTGTGCATTCTTTTTTTTAAATGAGCCTGATATTGCCAGAAATCACTCATCTGTGCATTCTTTTTTTTAAATGAGCCTAATGTTGCCAGAAATCACTCATGTAATAAAAGTTGTCAGTCTTTCCAGTCCAACTTCAAAATTGATATCAATAATTCCATAGAGCTATCTAACTTCTAAAAGAGCTGAAAACCGATAAGCTTACAGAGACGCGTGCGCAAATCAATATTCTAGAAGGTGACAATTCAGACCCAGATCCACCACAAAGGCAAATAACAGTTGCAAGCCCGATGAAGGTCTCCGCTCACTTTAGATAAAGGATTACAAATTTTGGAGACAACATATTGTTACGAAAATCGCCGGTGGGTGTACGGTGAAAGCAGCGCAACAAGCTATATAATGGAAAATGACGCTTTATTCCGCGAATATTCCAGAGAACTAGATGCATAGATAGACCTGTACAAATTAGCAACACTAGCCGAGAACAAATCACTAATTATAACAAAAACTAAACTATAAATAGCTCTAAGTTCGAGCACCTCAGTATTTATAGTTTTCCTGACAAGACACGACGTCACATGGAATTTTCTAGCAAGATCTCCATATCTCGGTTCCTAATACAGATGTGGCCATAATTCTCTCATTTTCGAGAACCTTCACCGTGTCGCCAAGGTCAAAGGGCCTTGGTTGGCCTCCTCAAAGGTTGGCTTGGCCTCCCTAGGCATTCAATAAAAGCCTCTGTATATCACCCTTTCCAACCATAAGACTAACATGGCAGGGAAGCGACACTACAGATTCGTAACAATGTTCTAACGAGGAACGTATTCTAGCTACAAGACAAGGAATAAAAAAATTGCTGTCAGCAATCCAGAAAGTGAATGTAGATTTATTTGGTCTAGAGATGTTTCAAGATAGCCATGCCATTTGTCTTACGCCCGGTTTTTTGTTCACCCATTTTAATCGAAAAATACAGGCACACCATTCACTTGATATTTAAAAGGACGCTAACTCTGAACGAAGGTGGGGGGTGTGATCTTCTTTCCCTCTCTACAGCTGCTTGTTAATCGCTCTTCGATTTTCCCCAGTCAGAAGATATTAATTTATGCTACCCTCAAAGCGAGGCTTCAATCTACGCAAGGTATTGTTCTTTCCGCTAGCCTCTTTCAGGGTCCCTCTGAAGCGAGACTTTAAACTTCAGCGTTTTTCGCTCCGATTTCATTCAAGACGGAATTCTACCCACCACAAGCCATCTGGCTGATTTCCATAGATTTTTATGGTTTTTTCCTTCTCGCGTTCCAAAATATCCAATTTGTCTGTGAAGTCAATGGCTGCCTTAAGGGAGATTTAAATTTCAATCCAACACCACTTCCATCTCATTGAGCAGGATGATCCATCTACAAACTCGGTGGAAAATTTCACCCTTCCTGCAATACATCCCTTACATGTTCAAATCGAATAAAAATTACTCTAGTTACTGTGCTCATAAGATAATATGGACTAAACTTTTGAACAAGTGGTGGTTTCGGGCTCAAGGGACCTTTATCGATGAAGATTTGCAGAAATTTTCCCAAAGCCATGTCATGAAAACCATTGCAATAGGTAGCATTCCTATAAGGAATATACCCAACTGCACAGAAATAAAATTGGTATCACTGAAAAGCTAAATTATTTACTTTTAAAGTGGTGTAAAAATGGCTTCTTTGGAATAACAGGCTTCGAAGTTATTGAAGAAACACGCAATATTTAAATTACCATTAAATTAATTAAAAATCTAATTAAAATTTTGAAAATCACTTTCTTAGATGAGCACCTATTTTCCAAGAAGAAACTACTTGCCAAATTTGGTTGCTCCAGGTCCAATGCAATCCATGTCGAGTGTTGCATTCATTGCATCATCATGCATTGTTCGTACAAATTTTGTGTCATGCAAATCACAAATAGTATGCCAGTCCAAAAACATTGTTAAATTTTCAATATTTACTCCTCATTTTGTAATGATTTCCACAGGTTTGTCTATTCATTTGTTTTCTTCATATAAACTGGAATTATAAAGAAACTTCTGGATACCCTATTCTATTAATTAATATCATAAGTAAATAAAAATGTCTTCTTAATCCAATTCATTCATGAATTTTATTTTTTAAGTAACAATTTAGGTATCCATTTTTCTGGGGGAGCAATGTAAGATTTTTCTATGAAAAAAAAAAGTTTTTAATGTCACAGAAAACTCGATTTATATGGTCGCTTAGTTGAATTACAGCCATGCTTGAGCAACTTAGATCTACTTGTATGTAATATGTTTTGATGCCTTAGAGTTTTGCAGGAAGCTAAAAATACAGAGAAAAATTTAACGAAAAGTTACGTTAATTCACTACATTTGAGCATGAAAACATTGGAAAAATTTTCACACTTTTGAGAGATGTCACTCGATTCGAAACAACTCTAAAAAACAAAAAAAATTGGACTAGAAAATATTTTTACATGGAAAAAATGTATTTTCTTCCCCTCAATTCTAGATAAAAATTTCAATGGAAATTCGGTTTCTAATAATCTGGTCTGCTTTTTCATATATCAACTTCCTAACCATTTCAAGTCAAACCTTTCGATGGCCATTTTTCATAGAAAGGAATTCGAAAAGAAAATGGTTGAAAAGAAGCAGTTAGAAAAATTCTATCTTATTTTTGACTAATATTTCATCAGAAAACTCTCAATGTTGCTCTTATAAACTGTTATTACTACTCCCTTAGTATTGAAGAATACAAGAAAATGATTTAAACTTATTTGCTTGAAATATTGCAAGTTTTTTAATGGCTACTGCAAGAGGGGGGGGGGGGAAGTTACTTCTTTGAATTCTCGTTCAAAAAGGCTTAAAATTATTTTTAAAAACATCCAAACACCATTGAAAGTAAATATTTATAACTGGTGCTCTAAAATTATATAAAAATTTAACCTAAACACAGCTTTGCCTTACATTGTAAGTTAAATTACGAATCCATTATTTTAAATGTTTAAAGGCTAGTTGGACACAAGAATTTTCGATCGTGCAGCATAACCCGTCATTAAAATTCAAACAACAATCACAGCTTTTATATCTCTGAATGTATTTAGAAATAATATTTCATTCCTTGGCAATGTGGAAGGTGGTAGCTTTCTATGTACTGTCAGCGTGAGTTGTCACTGACCATAATTGAAATAGCTTTTTCAGGGCCTTGAGTTGTCACTGACAATAAATGAAATAGCTTTTTAGAGGGCTGCAGGCCAGGGGCACCACTGAAGCGAGGCCATCTAAAAATTTACTATACTGATTTTAATTTTGAACAAAGAAATTTATTTATAACTTTAAATTAAATTTAAATAAAAGATTTCAAATATCTTAAAAGCAAGAAAAAGAATAGGGCTTGTAGTTAGACAGCCATATATTACATTATATAAGAGTATAAAATTTGTTTACATGTGAACGATTGATTCTAAAAGAGGACTTGTGACATTTTAAAAATTTCACAGGAGGAGAAAAAAACGAATCGGCTGTAAACAACATCGAAATTAGGGTCCAAGACATCTCTAATGTGTTTCACAGTAGAAAATGAACCTATCGACGAAAACTAAAAAATATTACAATTTATAATTTTAATTTTGCAGAAGTCCCCTTTTAACATCAAAAGGTATAAACGTTTCAGAATTTTACGGGATAAATTATTACAAAGCCGAGAATATCAATGAAAGTTAAATAAAATTCAAAATTTATTTGTGAGTAAATTTAAATTTAAAGATTCAAGATAAAATAGAATTTTAGTTATTGGTTTTTAAGAAAAAGTCAGACTCGAAGCAGAAAAAAAAAAATTCAGGGAAAATAATTAGAAGCCAGGAATATCAAGGAAACTCAAATAAAATTCAAAATTAATTTATTTGCAAGTAAACTTAAACAGATACAAATAATTTTTTAAGTTATTCGTTTTTAAGTAAAATTCAGATTTAAAGCAAAAAATTCAGAGAAATGATTATAAAGCCTGGAAAATCAATTGACTCAAATAAAATTAAAAATGTATTTATTTCCAAAGAAATTTAAATTTGGAAAGCTACTGGTTTTTAAGTAAAATTCAGTTTTTAAAAAAAATATTCTGGGAAAAATAATTGATATTTCTTGTTTTATAATTGAACTCAAATTAAATTCAATTTTTTTTTTATTTGCAAATAAATTGAAACTCTAATAAAACATAATAAAATGTAAAATTTATTTGTTTTTAAGTAAAATTCAGATTTAAAAACAAAAATTAATAATAAAAATAGTGATGCAAATGAATTTTAGGCCTCTTGAAGGTCATTTGAAGACCCTCTTCTGTGCAGAAGTCTGCTTCTAACATATGGAAACTTTGATGCCTTACTACAACATAACTGTGAATGGCAGAATTTCAGGTTTTACACCAAACAATGCAACTACATTCATAAAATCGAAAACGCAAAAGAAAAAAGAAATTTCAACCGAATCTGCAGAAATCCCCTTTTAAAATCAAACGGTTCATGTGTGAATAATACTTTTCTCATACTATAAATTAAGATGCATATTTTTGTATCCAATAAATAATTTTGAAAAAATGCGAAATAAAATACAGAGTTGATATATCTTGTATTATATTTTAATATTAAGTTACTGTATTAAATAAATATATAAAATAGAACAAAAAAATGCTTTTGTAATGCAACCCTTAAAATTAGTCATGTATAAGATCAGGAAAGTGTGTGTGTGGGGGGGGGGGGAACTGGTTTACAAAATCCTGTTTTGAAAACGCACCAATTTTCAAAATTGTAAGACATTAATTAGAGAGCAATGATTTTCTCTTTTTGCTCTTCAATTATTTTAATAGATAGGTATTTCCGTTCAGTCATAGGTGTTCAAATTCATAATTAACAGTTCTGATTGGGTTCTCAAATTCGTAATTAACAGTTCTGATTGGGTTCTCAAATTCGTAATTAACAGTTCCGATTGGGTGCTCAAATTCATAATTAACAGTTCTAATTGGGTGCTCAAATTTGTTAAGATGGCCCTGAGCTTTCTAAAGGCCTGGAAAACTAGATTCAAATGAAACTCTTGATATCTAATTACGATGAATCATTAGCTTCACAACTCAAAACAGCTTTAAAAGTTGAAGCTCTTTCAAGACCAGTCACATCAGTTTTTACACAATCCCAATCCAAAGGCATCATGTTTATGGGTCCACATTTTCTATATCTAGACTTGTAGCTCTGTAGAGTATAATCTAATTATATATGGTAGTTTCAGGAGTATCCTAAATGAAATATTTCTTTTTATTTTATAAACAAATTCCCAAGGTGATCAATATTTTATGAGTAGTTCATTTACTTAAGATTAAGGATGTAACGAATATTCGCCCCATTTGTAAAATATTATGTCTGTCCGAATACTAAACAGATATTCGGCAGAATGAATTCAGGATAGTAATTTTTTTTAAATACGCTTTTAAATATTGCAGAACTATATTTCAGTGCATTTGTTATCAAAAAATTCTCCTAGCATTTACTTGACTTCAAGTTTCATGGCACACAAGTATATTTAATGTTATACATCATTTTTTCAGAAAGAAGTACATTTCGCTTGGTTTCACACACATTAATAGCTTCAGAAAATAAATACTTAATATATACTGTGCCTGCAGGAGCTGAAAGATATTTTCTTGCTAAATTTGCATATCTTGGAAATTTTTCTCCATTTTTTCCCCCAGCAATTAAGTGGATATTCAATCCTAGCTATTAGAAGTTCTTTATCAGAATAGGAATTGACTTCTAATAATTTTAATTTATCCATTGCTTTTTCTTCCAAGTTTGTCATTGTAACTTTCTGCAATGATGACTAATTTCTGTGAAATAATCCTGAAATGAAGTGGGTTTCTCATTTCTTATTATTAGGATTAAGGTATCTAAGATGTTACAAAAATAGATCAGGGTGTTAATATTTTTTTAAATATACAAATAATAAAAAAACAATTTTATTAATTATAATTTCTTTTCATTTAAAATTTGAGAAATATTTTATTTACAATCAAAAGTGAAATCTTTCTAAATAGTGAGTATTCAGTCAAATCACTATTCGTTACATATCTATTTAAAATGATGCCCAAAATTCACATGAAAATTTAGTTAGAGAATAGATCTCTTTTAAAGGTGCATTTAAAATATTTTAAAATTATTTTCTTTCTAATTAGGGAATGTTTTTCAGTAATCCATAATCAAAAACTGCTGGATCACAACTGTAAGGTTGTTTTATTCAATTTGATACCTTAAGTAAAATGAAGTAAAGATGCCTTTGTACCAACTTATTTGTTAGATAGAAAATTCCTTTTTCAGTTACTAATTTGAATAAGCATAATTAACTCAAATAAGAATAATTTTCCACAGATAAATAAATTTTGAAACTGAAAGCAAGACAAAGTTTCTTTTCAAAATATTCATCTTTAAGATATTGATCAAAACTCAAAATTTCCTGCTGTCTGCAACTAGGGAAAGGTGCAAGACTTTTTTTTTTTATGTAGGAAAAGTGTTAGGACACCTAAATAAATACTGATCTTAATTTTTTTAATCGTTTAATATCCAGTTATTACTCTCATTTACAAATATAATTAATGAACTTCAAACAACAAAACTGAATGAAAAATATTTGACAACAAATCACATAATTGATTTCATAGTTCTTCAAAATATTATCAAATTAAATATAATATCTATAACAAATTGAAGAAAACAAACATCTAGGAATTTTTATCATAATTTAAATCTTTCTTAAGAAAATAAATAACAAAATAAGCATATGTTAAAAATTAGAACAAAGATTACGAAAATTTAAATTTTTGGAAGTAATTACTTCAATACATACATTGTTTTAAAGAATTTTAATAAAAGAATTTAAAAGGCAGAAAAACCATGTTGAGACTGTATATATTATTTATTGAATTTTTTTGAGACTAATACACAAAAAATATCCAAAGCTTCCTACATCATTACACTGCTCCTATACATTCAATGGAAGTGATCTGAAAAAGAAAGCAATAAATTTAAAAGTTCAAAATGAAGAAAATACTTTATGTTCTTTCACTTAATAATGAATAATTTTAACACTTATATTCATTTAAATAGTAAACAAGATTTTTACTTCCATTTAAATGAAAGCATGCAAATTATTATCTATTCTTGTAAATGATATGAGAGCACTGTACACACAAATATAAATCCAATATAATAAAAAATAAGATTACTGTTAGAAGTGATTAAGTTGATAGTAAAATAAGATTTCAATTTAAACTTTCAAAGAAAAATCAATACTAAAACAACATCATACTACAAAAGCAAACACCAATCTTTTAATTTGTAACAGTTTTAATTTTAACCAGTTTTGTACTAAATGTATTTAAATTGTATACTTTCGAATGAAAATATTACCTATAATCAAAATAAAGCTGTCATGCAATTGGAATATTAACATCAACAATGTTAACACATATCATAAAATGTTCACTTAATATTACTTACTGAATATAGAATAGTTCATCATTTAACATAAATACATTAAGACGTGCAAAAGTGTTAAAAGAGAATTTGAATTCTACAGACTATAGTTAGCTGTTGACAGACTATTTAATTAACTCAAGCCTGATATCTGGATGAAGTTTCAACTATCTAACCAAAATGAAATGTAGATAATGAGAAAGAATTAGAATTTGGTATAATCTGTGGAAAAAGCGCTTCATTTCTAAGTGAGCCTTTCATCTCGCACCTGCACTAAAACAGGAGTAATATAAAAGCTTTTGTGCATCATCTATAGAACTCTTTTAACTCATCTGAACTTTCATCATCTTAAATTGGATTATTTACTATACTTTATTTCAAATCTTTTGTTATGTTTTATTAAAGTTTATTTTGTTTGCAATATGTGTTCGTCATTCAGAGTCCTGCACAAGCTAACTGGATACATAATAGTTGTAGAAAATAACATTGAGCAGTATCCAATTCCAGAGTTGACTGCAATATAGGATTTAAAACAACCTTCTCCACAAATCCGGGGAAAACAATTTTAATTAAATTAACATTATGCATTATACAACAGCTATCCTGAAACAACTGTCAGTGCCATTTGTATTTTCAAAGACGATGTTGGAGTGTACTTTGACTCGATAATTAACAATAGACTGGGCTGTAAAGTAATTGAAATAAAGAGGTTTTGAAAAAAAATAACAAAAATTTAATTATAGATGTTCATGTAGCAATTTACAATTATTTGCTATAGCTATCAGTGTCCTTTATATTTTTGACATTTTTCTATGCACTGTGCAGGCCAGACACATTTTTTTGTTTGATAAACACAGTCAACCCAAATTCTTGCTTTATATACACATTTAAAGGCATACTGCAATACACCACGAAGCTTAAAATCTGTTGCAAATTGCTGACTACATAATTCTCTTTTTAATATAAAACACTATGTGTAGCATAATTTAGCTATAATAATGTGCAACATAGCCAGAAATTGCATTAAAGGAAGAAGTGGTCCAGAAATGCAGGGTGGTCGAGAGAGGGATGTAAAGATCAACACACATTACTTGCATAGCTGCCGAGTGCAGACTAGTGAATGAAACATGTTTGACAGACAGTTATGATCACACAACGAGTTGAACTACATGCCTACATTGTTACCAATTTGACCAATAACATTAATTGAATATAGGAGTGCCAATGATAGATATTTTAGGATAGCCACTGTAAAAATAAGGCATCAAATAATATAAATTATTAAAATCAAACAATGTGCAAAGCTAACTATACAGAGACATTTCACAAATGATACTTGTGGCTTCCAATAAATTTATCCTGTGTGCATAAAAAAAAAAGCTACGAAAATTTGTTATTAATGCAGGCTATTAGAATTTTAACAGCCAGAATATGATAAACATAATATGAATGAAATACTGAATTACATACACAAGATTGAGAGTGATATATGAATGTAATGTATAAGGTGAATAATTACAAAGCAAACTATCTAAATTTGTTATATGTAACAAAAATAAAAAATCAAGTTACTCACATTGTCGTTCCTGCTTGTGCTTTTCAGCCCAGAAAGCCTTATTTTCAGGTGTATTAACTACAAGAGAAAACAAAAAGTCACCCCAAACAAGCAATAACCAAAAGTAAAATTAATATTCATTTGAAGTAAATCCAAATACTATTTATATGGAAATGAACACTTTGAAAATATAAATAACATGAAAAGAATAGACACAGCTTTGAAAAACCATTATCAGCAAAAGAAATTTAAAAATTATTACCTTTTTCTTTAAAAACACACACACACACAAACAAAATTGCCACACACTATACTGACTACTTTTTTTAAAAAAATACAGCTTTATTAGGTCATGATAACAATTTTTGATCGAAGGATTACTAAATCAGCATCTAAAGCTCATGATTCAGGACTTTGTTACAAGAAGAATTATTGAAACATTCACAAAACCTGAATATTATAATTATGAAGATCTAATGTCATAAAAGCAGACTTGAAAACAAGAAAGTATCTCTTTTTCAGGAATTTATGACCAAAAGAAACACTATATGGTATTGCATGCCAAATCTATCTTTTAACAAAGATGTTTTAGAAACTAAATTGATCAGCAATGAAATATCTACACTATTAAAATTCAATGTGTATATATACTATGTATGTGAAGCTATGTTCTCCTGAACTGCTGAACACGGAAGCGAGCCGAAAGTACCAAGAGATGGGAAATAATCCAAGGAATCCATTTAGACCATTAAAATTCTGAAATTACAATTAGTTAAAAAGATATTAATTATAAACGCCAAAATGAATGTATATATAGTGCTGCCATCTATCGGGCAGAGACTTGAAAGCAAGAAATGGATTAATATTTCTGGTGTCCAATTTATCAGTTCTTGCATTTATATATTCTTTTTGAGCCTTAATTTTTTTCCCAATATTATTCAAATACATGCAAAAAGAAAAGATATGTTTCTGGTGTTTAATTTATCAGTTTGTTGTATTTTTATTCATTTACACTTTTAATTTTAATTCATTTTTTCTTATACAAAACAAAATATTTTGTTGTTTTAATTTATAAACTTTGGAAGTATAATTGTTCATTTTAAAGTTGCATTAATTATAAGGTTTATTGTTTAAAAGTTGAAAATAAATTTTCTTTCCCAAACTTATGTTTTAATTCAAACCACACTGTTTTCAAGTAATAAAAAGACTTGATTTGAAAGTGGTTAACCTGGAGTTTACGGTATGCACTTACTTCTTCTTAGGATTGCCAAATCTTTGCCGCCAAGAACGGCGATGAGAGAACATTTGTTTTGGACGCGTCTAGATGTTTTTAACGAGTGACAAGCACGCATGCGCACAAATTTATCTTTTCATCAGTGTTTTGCTTATCAGGCTATATTACGCCACGTTTCGAATGGAATGTTTTGTTCAACTCTTCGATGCAACTGGTCAATAAATTCGAATTTGAATAAAACTTCGTTTGGAATTCTTCGGATGGAATATTGGTTCAGTACCGTGTATGTTATTCTGTGTGTTTCGTTTCTCAATGAATAAGCAAAGCTACGATTATTCCGCTATGCTGAAAGCAACGCTGCTGATGTTTTTTTTTAAGTTAAAAAATTTGCCCGGTACATGCTTGAAATGTCGCAGGCATAGCGTGCGGAAATTCTAGTTTTTGTAATCTTTTAAAAAACCTCGATTCCTAACTTTCAATGAAAAAGCGAAGCTACTAGTTTCCTTATACGCTGAAAGCGAAGCTGCTGGTGTTTTTTTAATTTAAAAAAATTTGCTCGGTACACACTTGAAATGCTGCAGGCATTGAGTGCTCAATCTCTCGTTTTCAGGTGACGCATGCACAAGAGAGCAATAAAAAGCACACTGCACATCCAAAACAGTATTTGGCGATTTTCACATGAAATTGTGCTAAGAAAAATTGACGAGAAACAGGTGCGTACCGTAAACTCCAGGTTTAGCCTAAAGTTTTAATTCAACAATATAAGATTCAAAAGATATTTGTAGAAAAATGGCAATATATGTCGAAAAATAAACTGGAGGCGGGCATATGAAAAAATATGCATCCCGAGCAATGACAGGTTATCTCCTTCCCTCCATACTAAAGTCGGACAAAAAATAAATCCGGAATCGGACAGACCATTCATTTCGCCAGGACACTGTATAATTTTTTTTTATTTTACAAAACAATTAGTTTTTTTGTTTTTTTAAAAAAATAAGTCGAATGTTTGAACTGCTCTTTTCTCCTTATTTATTTAGAAGAGAATGTTGGGTATGTGTTACGTAAACCTTGCTTCTTCCCTTTGTCAGGGAATGGCGCATTATTCAAGATAGCCCGTGGAACAACACTAGTTAAATATATTGTCTGTTTGGATTTGATATTTTTTTCACATGTACGGCATTCATTTATCTTATGTAAACAAAAAGATTCCTTAACTGAAAAGAAACTACACAGAGATGGAACAAGAAAATATACGATACATTAATGATGTAGATTTACTAATTTGTTTTTGTATCTGTACCTGGTTTACTTAAGTCCAAAAAAAAGTTGTTGTGTACAAAACTAAAAACATTTAACATTTTCCTTCCACAAGATAAATGATTATATCTTATGAAAAATTTGTCTTTTAAGATTGCACAAAACTTACTATATCAAATTTAGCAACTTCTCCCCAAGTAAGCAAACAAATTTTTAAAAAAACTTTAAATAAGGATTAAATAAGACTTTGGCTTAGTTATATTAACATTCCATTTAGAAGGAACACGATGGTTATTTTAGGACAGACCTCATAATTTTGAACTGTGGTCAGATGACATCTGAGCTCGAACCTCCTCTCCAAACTTCCACACCACACCAGCAAGAGGATGTCTGATCCATGATGCCAGATTTGATGTTTACCAAGACTATTTACATGGCAGATGTTCAACAGAATCAAGTTTAAAACCTGGAACCCTCCGGCCCTGAAGCCAAGACCTAGCCACTGCGGCCCAGGATTAAGTAAGAATAGGACTTTACTTAGGATTCATAAATATGAACAGTCTAATCTACAACATGGAAAGGTCTGATCACTACATCGACTATGTTGCAAAGGCAAGCTCTATTATGGTACCCTCCACACAGGCAGTTCTCGATAAAAAAAGTACGACATGCCATTGGAGAAAAGGACCATTAGCCAGTCACCATCTTAATATGCTGCCTTTGAAGTAAGAACTCGTACACAGATCTCCCATCGACATACTCCAGGTGGGGCTAGATTTGGGATAAGATTTATTACTAGAAATTTTAGACAATGCTGAGAAATTTACCTTTCCTGTGGACAAATAAGAAGAATGGAAATGACACAATCATCGCTCCAGCCAGAAATCTAGGCAGCCAAAAATTGTCCCAATGGAACTTGTAAGGGAATCGAGCTACTTTAGCTACATAAGTGTACGGATATTTCATATGCTTTCTCTGAACCTCCATTTTGTTACTCTGAAAAAAATGATAACAAATTTAAAATCAGATCTATAACAACAAAAGTGTAATAAAAGTAAAGTAAAAAAATTCCATAGAATAAAAATTATTTTTCACATAATTCAAAAATCTAAAATATGAAGTAGAGAAACAAAATGTAACACAAAAAAAAAACATTTGTTACAACTATCTATATAAATAAAAAAGAGAACTTTAATTAATACAATTATAATCGAATATAGTGAAATCACCAAGGAAACTACTAAGAAGTTTAGAAATGTTAAGATTTCAAGATATTGTTTAAAAATTTTCAAATATAGCTAAATATTAAATTGAGATGGATTTTAAAAATTAATACTGAGCGAAGGACTGGTACAAATTATAAGTGAATCTGATAAGTATTACAAGTACAATACTTCCTGTTGGTGAAGTAACAGTTGCCACCAAATGTAAATGTAGAAATGAAATATAACCTAAATGGAAACAGAAACAAAGCACACAAAGAAATATGAAATGAAATTTAACGCTAAATTCATGGTGCAAGAATGATGTACTAGTTGAATGCTCACAAGTAGGTACAGTGTATAATTTATAGAAAATTGCTTTGGTACTTGCGCATTACAGCGGCCACCGAGATTGAATCGTCATACAACTGAGATATCAAGATGGTGGCAAAATCTTTCCAAAAATGTTAGCAGCCCTAAAAAAATGTGCAGTCCTGAGTCCTTTAGTTGTATCGCTTTTTTGCACGCGTATTTACGTGCCGCTTTTGTTCTAAAGTTGAGCCTATTTTTCTTTAAACAGCCGAATCCACCATGAAGAAAAAAGTGCAAAACAAGACTTTCTATTTTTTTAATGATAATAATAGCAACAAAACGTTTTTACAGGTAATGTGTTATCTTTCAATGCTTTTGGGATAAAAACCCTTTCTGCCAAAGGTATAGTGAATACATTCACATAATTAACAATTTGAGAAATATCTTCAGAACATAATGCTTATAGAAAGCATTTAGGATTCAAATTTAAAAATCGGACACTGAAAATGTTGAATGGTCCAACAAATTTATATAATACACACTTTTTCTTTATAAATAGAAAAGCTAGTAATAAATGAAAAGAAAAACAAACGGGAATCAAATGAAAAAGGTAATCTGAAAACAAATACATTGAAATAATAAAAACAGAAAATTTATGAAGAATTTTATAATGTTCATTTTAGTAAACTGAAGAGCAAACAGAATATTGATTATAATCATTGCTTCTTCTTGAGAAATATCTGCCAAAATTAAAGACTATAATTTTGAAGCAGGAAAAAATTAAACATTCGCTATATTATTCACTCGAAAATAAACAATTTTCAATTTTCACAAGTATAAGAATATAGTTATCCAATAGTTATGGAATACAAAAGGCAAATACTTCTTAACTACCGATTATTTTAAAAATATTAAATTCTGCATTATCCGTTTTGAAAGTTAAATTATATATCATAATATCTATCTATTTTGAAAATTTGCCTTATTATCAACCTTTAAGGAAATGAAAGGACATTCAAAGGTTATAAACATGCCGAAGAGATAAATTAATCAAAATTGAGCGATAGATATATTTCGAATGCCGAAAATTTACAGCAATGCAACTTTAATTGTTATCATAATTATAAAAATATAGATTCTTTCACTTACAAATTATTCAACTAGATACAGAAACCGTTTAGTTTTTACCACTCCACACAAACTAAACACATCACATAGATACGCTACAGTTACAGAAAAGATGACACATCTTCTGTTATATTCTAAGTCTTTTTTTGTAACTATAGTTTAAATTTCCTACACTAGAGTAACATGATAAGAGCCGTTGCAGTCCACAAGATCAGTCATAGGTTAATTTTAAAAATATCAATCCAAATTTTTAAATATATCCTTAATATACTTTTTTTATTAATAACGGACTGTTTCTGAATTATTAATACAAGAATTAAGCTTAATTCAATATGTTATTATTCACCATTCTCTCAAGGCGTCTTATTTGGTAAATGAGAATTCCATAGGGAAACGAATTTGAAATTGACAGAGATGTAAGACAAAATTTTAAATTTACTGAAAAAATGAAGAAAAAGCGAAATAATTGCTTCGGTTTTTATTATCAAAATTAGCTGCATATCTTTTCATCGCTTGTTTCTAAAAAATGTTATAAAGAAAAATAATTCACGAAATCATCTTAAAAGTTGTTAATATATTCCATTTACACAATTATTTTTTGAGAGAACAAGATTAATTTGAAATATGGAGTTTTCCGCATTATATTTCTTTCTCATAAGATATTCCGTTCCGATTACCTACCACAGTACAAGCTCTATTCCATGCAAAATATCATTAATGTTATAATTTGGTGACATAAATCAGTATTATGGTCTTTCACTTCAATAATACAGGAGTATAAATTAATTTAATATGTATTTTGAAGTACATTTTGTTCGTTTTTGTGCAAATAACGATTTGCGGTTCACGCGGGATTGATGCCTGCATATGACGCAGTTACCAAAAATCTGGCAATCCGGACGCCATTGATATCCGTTCTATTTTAATGGTGCCACTTTATTTTAATGCAAAGTTTCCAAAGAATGTTCTGTTGCCCATCGGTAAGTTAGAATCTTTTTCAAGTTTATGGTAGAATGTTTGGAAATCAGTTTTGGAAGTTTTATGAATGTAAAATGAAAAAAAATGCTTGTTTTTGTTCCATACTTTGCTTTGAACTGTGTAAATTATCGTATATGCCGCCTACTAACACGTTATTTATTTTCTGGCGGTGGAGATTAAAAGATTTCAGCAATTAAAGCTAAAAGAGAATGTAAACATGCGTTTGTTTCCTGTGAAACTAATATTGTTCATACCGGTGTGTTCAAATTGATCTTAATCTTCAAGGTCAATGTGAGTATTTAAAAAAATTAATGCCTCTTTGAAAATACTGATCATGCATTAATATTTCCCATCGTAATTTGCTTAGTCATTTCTCTGAATTGTTTTATTTAAATCTAATACGAATGCTTTTTTTTTTAACGAATTCGTTGTAATACTTAAGACGAAAGTTTTAAATTCACGATTTGTTAATTTAGAGTAAGAAAGATGTTCGCGACTTAAATTGCGATACGTTAATTTTTAAAATGTTGAATGTTATATCATCTTTATATTGTATTTCAGTTATTCCGCTTAGCATTAAATAAATGCAATTATGTGATTTATTAGTATAGGATTTTGACATTTAATATTTATCTTTATATTCTCTTGCATCTTACATTGTTAAAAATCACCATTCAACTTTTTCTATAACTTGATTGTTATTCATACATTCAAAATAAGCTTTTCATAAAGATTTTCTTTTATGTAGTGTATATGGCAAGAAAAATAAAGTTCAGATTTACTTTATATTAGGATTAATTTGACCATATTGTTTAAAATTGAATTAGATTAGATTTTCAAAATTAGATTGAATTTCTCAATTCTCATCAATGGAATTATGGTGTTTTCCAATACCATAATCATACCATTATATATTTAAAGCTTTTGTGAAATGATTGAATTTTTTATGCATAGGATAATGTCATACATAGGATTATAGAATATAAATTTCGCTGCTCACAGTTTTCCATCTGCAGTTAAATGAGCTATAAATTTCTCATATATCATGTTATTTGATGAAATTTCTTATTGTGACAGCATAACAATAAACATTAGCCTACTGTCAAAGATAACATTTAACCTCGAATCTTTTCTTTAAGCCACTTGGATGTAAATTGACTACAAGGATTGTTGTTTGGGAAAATTGTTGCCATGCTTAGTTATTTGTAGAAGATTACTTATTTTACTTGATTCCTTAATAAGTGTTACTTAATTACTCGATTTAAGTTATGCATAGAAAATGCTACCTGTCGCCGTATTTCACTACTTGGTCTCGTAATACTATTTGTTCCGTTTTTTTCCTTAAACTTAGTGGAGGCAATTGAAACAATTTTGATTTGTCATTATAATTTTGAAGTGACTTGTACCTAATTTTATAGCTATGTGAAAGAAGAAAATGATATAATTAGTAAAGTAAAATCAACTTTAAAATATGATGGTTAAAAAGGATTAGCCTTGCATCTTTTTCATTATTTTTGACTTGTTCATTTTATTAGATTGTTTAAATTTTTTAGATGAAATGAGAAAAAATAAAGATTGCATAAATTAATTATATTTATTAGATTGTTAAGCTTGATTTTTTTTTTAATCTTATTAAGATTAACCATTTAGTACCCACTTTTTTAATGTTTTATTTACTTGGGACTTAAACATCTTATATCACAATGCTTGGCAATTAATATAACCCTACTAATAACAGCAGTGCAACTGTATTTCATTTAGAATTAAAGCAACATAATAATCAACTTCAGCTGTTGTCAGTGGTATAGTCGCAAAACAAGCAGTGCCAGAACACTCCTAACATGGTGGGCAAAGATTGTACTACTTTAAGGAGGTTTCTACAGTTTTTTCCACTTGAATTCTCATCAAAAGAAGCGGTGCCAGAATGGCACATTCCGGCTTCACTATACCCTTGGCTGTTGTTGATCCTGGATCCATTACGATGCAAAATTGGAAACCTTTAATTCATTTCTGTTAGTGATGTTTCTGTATTAAATATACATCAGACTGTTAGCCCTAAGTTGTTTTAAAATTAGTAAAGAGAACTTTGAGAATGTTAAAATATGTAATTATTAAACATGCTTGACTTCTTAGAAATGGGCATTAAAGCAAAATCTATAATTTTTTTCTTCATCGTAATTGAACAATAGTGTAGAATAGTCAAAATAGATTGATACTACAGTAAATTCTCGATTATCCGGCATTCAAGTATTCGGAAAGCTCAACTAACCAGAAAAATTAGAAAATGGGTTTTTCTAAAAATTTTACATATGCACACCAAAATTTAGCACGTGCTGTTTCATTCAGGCGGACAATTTACTTCTGGAATGCAACGTTTGTTCTGTACGGAGGGGCGTCAAAGGGGGAAAAAAGCAATATAGAGTACTGTGACGTACACAGGCTTGTTTTATGAGGGGGGGTTCAAAAGCAAAAGTGAGAACCGAAATAAATGAATAAATAAAAGTTCCTCACCTTTTGCCGAAAAACAAAACCTAAAAACGAAATAAAAAAAAGGTAAAGAGACAGAATCGTAAAAAAAAAAAAAGGCTCCGGGGGGGGGGGGGGACTCCATATTGGTAAGACTTTCTTTTCCTTTATTTATTTATTCTCCAAATACCAGCAGATGTTGATTCCGATTACGTAATATCAAGTGCAGGAGAATTGGAGGCGCGCTTTTGCGCAATAACTTTTGATCTTCTAAAAGATAAATTAGTTTTGATATTCAATCTGGGATTTGTTAGGATCACTTAAGAGTTTTACTATGCTTGCTGAGTAGAATATTTTTCAGTTTCGTTGGCTATTTTTATATGTTTACAATCTATATTTACGGTAAAAATTCAGTTACAGGTCTTTTTTTTTTTTAAATCGTCAATGTTAAATTAAAATCTTCATAATATCTTTTGTCAATATAATGTTATGGAAGATACAGAAGTATTCTTAAAAATTATATTTAATGCACATTTCAAAATGACCAAAAACAAATTACTTGGCCGAAAAAAATCTTTTTTAAAACAAAAAGGCTACAATCTACCCCCCATTTTTCCTGTCGTACTCAATTATCCAGACTTTTCAGGTATCCGGAAAATGGAGTTTCCTGAGCATGCCGGTTAGTTAAGCTTTTACTGTGTGAATGATACCCATTGTTCTGAGTATAAGGAAGATTAAAATTGAAATGTACCTAGATGTACATAACAACACAAGTTCTAATTATTCAGTGTTTTGTTGGATTTTTTTATTTGTTGTTGCAAATTATTTGCAGGGATGCCACTTTTCCGCCGAACGGCGGATTTCCGCTTTTTTTGTTTTTTTATAAATCCGCGATTTCCGCGGAAATCGCGATTTGAAAAATTCCGCTTTTTTTTTTAAAAATCAATCCTCGATTTTCGCGGATATTTCTTCTTTCTTTTTCTTCAATCTTTGTGGGTGATACTGCAAAGCAACTTATAAAGTTGGCTCCGAAATCTCAATTGATTGTGATAAAAAATTTTAAGATATGTGTCTTTAAGGCATACATTGGGTGTGCTAAGTGGCTTGTGGAAAAAATGCCTTTTGCCAACCCTTTTTTAAAGGCAGTATCTTCACTGGATCCATGCGATAGAAAGACTTCTGTTGCATTATAATTGATGAAAGAACTGCCACTCTATGCTTCAAATGTTGTTCAAGATTCAGAAAAAGAAGCATATGATTTGGAAATACATAATTTTCAAAATGATCATTTTAGTGATATTGTAGAAGAGTCTGTTGATTTATGGTGGAGAGATGTGGAGAATACCTCAAAATATCCTCTACTTTCAAGGATGACATTTGCTTTGCTAACCTGCTTCCATGAACCCAAAGTGGAAAGTAGCTTTAGCATAATGAATAATGTGATTACATCTGGAAGCAATACATTAAATGTTTCAACATTTAATGCTATGCAGTGCATTAAGTATAAGCTGCGCTCACAAAAAAAAAAAAAATCGGCAGTTTGTTTGTTTTCCAAACATGACTTTCTCAAAGAAAAAGTTGATCCGAAACTGGCGAGAAATGTAAGAAATTCACGGAATGTTTACTTTGTTAAACTTAAACAAAATAAATCATTAAGAGAAGAGAGAATAAAAGAATTAAATACCAGTAAAGAAAAAACTCTGACAAAAAAAGCTGCAAAAAAGATGTCTGCAGATGCAACTAAAAGGCAAAGGATAAATCATAAGAAAAAACTAACACATTTTAAAGAGACTGCATGAACCAAATTTTAATGGTGGCGAAAATGTAGATGAATCCAATAGAAGAAAAGTTGAGGATAAAAGTAAAAGTGAAGCTGTCAAAAACTTTCATTCTGAACTTAATTCTAAAAGAAATGTTAAAATTAAAAAAATAATATCCTAACTATCGAAGAGATGTTTCTGCATGCAAATATTAAAAATAAAAAATGAAAATGTTTTATTTTTATAGAATTTCTGCATTTGAGTGTAAAAATACAGCATTGTAATAAAATTAATAATATTGTTATTTTTCAAAAATTTTAATTTGTGTGAAGAATGCAGTAATTTAACTTTTTAGTAACTTAAACATTTTAAATTCTGTGCTAGTGTTGGACATTTTTAATTGTAAAAATATATGCTTTGGATTGGGTTTCTGTTTCTAATATTCATGCACAGCTTTATTGGGTAAAAATATTAATTAAAAATCAAATTTAAATTATATATATATTTGTATGTTGTATGTGTGAGTAAGACTCATTTTTATGCAGACGGTTTATTTTTTAAAAAGCTTTTAATTTTATAACATTGATTTTAATTATAACCAAATTTTCATTTTATTATATATTATATTAATTCATGAAATTCATGCATAAATGTTATGAAAAATGGAAATTTTACTTCACAAATTCTTTTACTTGCGTGCGATTCCCACACTTTAACTTTTTTAAATTCACGCACAATTTCCTCATTTTTGCTTTTTTAAATTCGCGCGTGATTTCCTCTTTTTTGCTTTTTTGTAAGTGGCATCCCTGTATTTGTTTCTATTTAGTGCTATATGAAGAAATTTTGATACAAAATTCCCCTTTTTGTTAACTCAACTATAAAGTGTACATAAGTGCACCAAGTATAAGCCATGAGATTAGAGAGAAATCGGAAGTTCTGCAATGTAGGGTTTTGATACTTGCCACTTATTTTGGGAAAAGTACAAAAATTGCAGTTTGACTAGTTAACTGTATTTTGATAGTCGTTGGTATTATTTATTATCAAGGCCTTTTCTTTAATAAAAAGCTTTTTCCCAGTTTTTCCTTATAAGTAAACAGCTCTTTTTTTTAAACCAGCGGGAGTGTTCTCCCCTAAACTTTCTCATATACTTCTCCAGAAAGGTGCTGTTTCCATTCCCCCCGCATGGATAAAATAAATTTGAACCTGCTGTTACCCAGAATCCTATAACTATCGGAAGATTTTTCATTATAGTGATTGAAAAATATCTAGGTAAAGAATCAAATTCGAAGAGATGCATACCAATTTTCCGCTCTTGCCGTCTCGAGGACAAACTGACGTAATTCACTCCATAGCCTTTGCGTGCACAGAAGATTGCTTCCAGTACGCATGCATGTGGAGATGACGGATTCTTTTCAAAAGTAAATTATACAGACAGTCAACCCTTTGACGGGTTTTCCCAAAATTTTATACGGACCTACATTCATGACGATAAAACCGTGTACCAAATTTTATCCATCTAGCTATTCAAGTTTTTGAGTTATAGTGTTCACATGACCACGGACGTACAAACAGACAGACTTCCCATTGACGGATTTTGTCCAAAATTTGATAGAAACCTACAAATTATGTTTAAAGACCACATACCAAATTTCATCCCCATAGCTCTAATAATTATCATGTTCACAGACGGGCATAATTCCAAAATTGTGTTTTTCCGACTCTGGGAGGTCTAAAACTTGAAGACTCTTCAAAATCTTGAGTTCGAATTTTTTGACAATTACAATACTTTCTCTTTGTATACGAGAAAGTAAAAAGGCTGATATATTTTTAATAATTAGCTTATGAAGAATTCGCCTACCAAACTTTTGTAATATTATCATCCAAATATAACAATTGCAGATTAATAAATTTGAAAAAAAGTAATAGTAAAACTTCTTGTTAATGTGTCATTTTTCTAATTTTCCTTTTTGAAGGGGTTTTTTTCCATTGTTATATATATATATTAATTTCATTCAGTTCTACAATAATCATCCTCTTCTATCCTTCACATACATTAGCTAGCAGCCCAGAATGAACTTCAAAAAATGTACAACATTTTGCAACAAAGTTGAAGAAAAATTACACCTATCTCATCATAAAGTTGCTGTCTTTTAACTACTGTTACACTAGCTTTAAAATGATATTTCGTGCCAGTATCTAAATTTCTGGCAACTGTTATCAAGCTAATGACAAATTACTATTAATTTTTTACCTTCTTGTATACGAAAGGAAAGTAAGAATCATCGAAAAATTTGAACTCGAGATTTTGATGAATCTCCACGTTTTAGACCTCCCGCAGTCCAAAAATCGCAATTTTGGATTTGTGTCTGTCTGTGAACACGATAACTCAAAAATGGTTATAGCTAGAGAGATGTAATTTGGTATGTGATCTTCACATAATTTGTAGGTTTCTATCAAATTTTGGACAAAATTCATCCGCAGGAAGTCTGTTCATGTTCATGTGAACACGTTAACTCAAAAACTTAAATAGCTAGATAGATAAAATTTGGTACACAGTTTTATCGTCAGGAACATAGGTCTGAATCAAATTTTGGACTAAATCCGTCAAAGGGTTAGCTGTCGGTCGGTTTTTATAATCACATACTTGTAAACAAGATAACTCCTAATCCCTGTGATTTAAATAAATAAAAATTGGTATGAGGTCTGCCAACATTAGTTGTAGATCCATGCCCAATTTTTTTTTTCAATCGGTTGAAAAAGAAGCATTCAAATTGCATATTCAATTTTCTATCTCTTACACAAGGCCATATTGCGAATACCTGCCTTTCGCCTTGGTGCGAGCCAAGTAAAATTCCTGGGTATGCCATTTCGCTTATTTTTTTCGCCACTTGTGTTAGGGCGTGTACGGGAAGTTTCAAGAAGATCACACCCTCTGGTTCAACTTTTATTAGTAAAATCGGAAAATGTTTGTATCTAAATTTTCATTTTTCTTAATGTTTGAATAGTGATATCCTGAATAACCCTCTGGTTCAACTTTTATTAGTAAAATCGGAAAATGTTTGTATCTAAATTTTCATTTTTCTTAATGTTTGAATAGTGATATCCTGAATAAGGTCTTGAATAAAACTAAATATTACTGTGCTCCAGTTGCTTATAATTATGTTACTTACTGAAATGTGCTCTTTCTTTTTATGCAGCATTTGATCTGTAATTTATTGAAATCATGCTATGAGGATTTGATATGTTCACAGTAACAAGCAAAATAGAAAATTTAGTTTTAAAAATGTTAAGGCTCTAAGAAAATGTAAAGTGGCTGTTCGTCTATCTCAAAACTGCACTTTTCACTGGATCAGCAAGATTTTGTGTTCACTTTTATGGGCAACTAATTTTTGTTTGGAAATAAATGATATCAAAATGCACCTCCTTTGCTAATAAGTGTGTATTTGTCTATAAAAATAAATTTGTGCTCATATGATACACATCAAATTTACTGTACCAATGTAATTTTGGAATCCATGGTACATTTTGCAGGAGGGGGGAAAAAAGGCACAATCTCGCATTGCGTCACAAGACCATGTGGTTTTAGATTAAATGTGTAGTTCTGCTTGTCATTAAGCTGGGATATCTCATTGAATTGATTTTGTTATGCTCAAGCCTGTCCATTTCAGTTTCAGATTTCCGTTGTGTCACTTGTTAACCAACTATCCCTTTCTGACTCTTCTTTGGTAGGGGAAAGGAATTCATATTCTTGAAATATAGACAGTTCAATTTTTCAACTAATGTGAATCAAGAGGTGGATAATTAAACATTGTTATAATTCTTGATATTTTATGGGGGAAAATAATAATAGAAATAAAAACTTGTAATAAACTGATTATTTGTTTCAAATATGCTTCTTCAATCTATCTTGTATTCGTCTTTCTTACATTATTGCTATGTAGTAAATACAATAAATTATGTAAGTATAGTTTTTATTGTTAAGCTTTTTTCAGATTAATAAAATTACATGAAATTATTTTAAGTTTGTACATGCAGAAGAGCCCAGTAATTTTTGAAATTACTTATTTCTAAGATAAGAGTTCTAAAAAAAGATAGCTATTTTTCATATATAAAAACAGTAAGATTGTCATTTTTGCTGAATCAAAACGGTGAAAGAAAATGCTATGCAAAATGGATTAGTACACTTCATTGAGAGAAACTATGTGTTACATAAATCAACAGACAAAAATATAAATAAAATATTCAGTTTGTTAGCTTCATACTAAGAAGTGTTATTACTTTAACCTAATATATTTTGTAACTAATATTAATCTATTTTTTAATATTAAAAATGAGTTAAATCATGAAAAATTATGATATTTAGATTAAGATTTTTCAAGCAATTTGTAATGTGTTATGAATTAGTTTTATGACGAAAGATTTGCTAAAGGATTTTCCAATCGGTTAACAATATTTCTGTTTTGTTTTTAGGTCCATGCCCTGTAACTTTGTTAGAAAAAAGACCATACATTGAGATTCAAAGGAGTAGTGATCAAACATTTCAATAATCGTGTAATCCAGGATGGATCCTAGTAACATGACATATGAAATGCAGCAGGAGAGGCCGCATGGTTGCGAGATTTGTGGTAAAAGATTTAAAAAAGGTAACCAACTTAGACAACATTTGATTATTCATAAACCACCTGATAAACGACCTTACAGCTGTTACATCTGTGAAAGAACTTTCAACAGATCTCATCATCTAAAACTTCACGTGATTGCCCATACTAAGCAAAGTCCTTACCGTTGTGAAATCTGTGGCAGGGGATGCAACCAGATGAGCAATCTAAGACGTCATCTACAAACTCACGAGTCAGAAAGAAATCATGCCTGTGAATTTTGTGGTAAAACCTATGTAGAGGAAACTACTCTTCAAAAACATTTATTAAAACATACTCATAAGAGTGTATACCAGTGTGATTCATGTGATAAAACTTTTTACAAAGCTGGAAATTTAGAAAAGCATGCCTTAGTCCACAATACTGACCGGCCTTATATGTGTACAATATGTAATAAAGGCTTTGTTAGGGAAAGTAGCTTAAAACAGCATCTGGCAACACATACTGAAGATGATCCACACAGTTGTGATGTGTGTGGACGACGCTTCAGACGCCTGGGTAATTTTGAAAATCATTTGATAACCCATACTGGATATACACCTCATGTTTGTGATATTTGTGGAAAGAAGTTTCTGCAAGTTGGAAGTTATAGACGTCACTTGCGTTCACACAACGAGGGACTGAAAGAAGCCACTCGGATTAATCTTGAGGGGAGAAGTGATACAACAATGTATTTATTGCAAGACGATGTTGAGGATGGATTGGAAGACGAGGAAGATGAAGGTTCCAACATATTGGCACCTGAAATTTCCATCAGAGAATATGACAGTGAAAACATGATACTAAATACTATGGAAGGTGAAACTTTAATGATTGGTGAACCTGATGGTCAAGGAAATGTTACAGTCATAGGATCAGCTTGTTCTATGGAAGATATTCAAAATTTAGGAGGTGATGGAAAAGAGTATTATTTAATTGAAGTAAAAGATTGTACAGATAATGGAGAAGTTGAAACTAAAGTATTTGAATAATATTAACATGAATTTCATTGCATTTTGTTCGCCAAGGGCAATTTTGTGTAAATGTAGTTTTGTTTCCTGTAATAAACTTAAGTTGACTCGATTTGGCATTTTTTGTTTGAAGTCCTCTTAAGCTTTCCAATTTAAGTTAATGATCAGTTTTGAGAATGCATTTTCTAAGCAGGGAGAAAAACTGATGGTTTGCAATTATTGGGGATGCATAATTTCGTCAAAATCCTGTGATGCTAAATTTATTATGCAATATTTTTACTTACTAATGTTTTATTTTCTTACTTCATTTTGAATTTGTGACATTTCAGCTGTTTATTTATTTTGGAAAGACATGAATTATACTATTAAATCGTGTGTTTAGATGCATCATAATTAAATATTACTTTTGTGTTATATATATTAAGGACAGGTTTTGATTATAAAGAAACTTCAATTTAAAATTTTAACCATATTCTTCAAATGTCTATCTATCTTTCATCCACTTAATAAACTAATACCTGCTTTAAACGAGCATTAAATTATAGGTTCAATTTGAGAGTTAAAAATTAATAGCAGTAATATTTCAATAGCAGCTTCAATTGTGGCGATTAAATAAGATTAGCCTGCAATTCCAAGGGGTTTTTTGTAGTATGAAACAACCACGACGAAAGGATACTCATGTCGGTGTATTTTGATGATATAGTTTAATGAATTAGACGTTATTGCCGCGACGCGGCTTACATTCGTTAACGATACAAAAAAATTACAATCAACATCATTGTTGAGGTATCAAAGCCACTAGCTCTCCGTGATGGCTCATACTTCGTACATTGACACTCAATCGGGTGAACAGAATGTTCACCCAAGCAATCATCTCCAAACATAAGCTAGCAAACAATTATTATTCAAATACATCTCTAACAAAGAACTTAAATGATAAATAATTAATAATCAAATCTGAACCATACATACTGCATAGTAAAAAATTAAATATACACTAAATATAGATATATATATATAATGAAAATTAAAGTTAGCAATGAATTTTCAAATTACAAATATTAGGTCATACCTCCGACCATCTCAACAAAATAACTTTAACAGAGATTAATTAATAATGCTTTCTCTTAACATTAATCTAAAAAAATAGGAATAAATTAAGTTCAATATATCCGACTTAAAGGTAAAGCAATTGATTGTTTTTGAAGAGACCTTAGAAGTTTTTATTAAAACAAGAGTCTAACATTATTGTCTCTACCAATCAAATATTCTTTGATTACCCAAGTCTCTACACACTAATTTGATTTTACAATTCCTCACATCAACAAGAACTACTATCATTTAATTCTCAGTTTTATGAAGAGATGGTGTTTTAAGTCGATTAACTGTTTTAATTGGAGAAATATTGCTTTTCCAACGCACTCAAAATTGTTTCAAAAAGAACAGTCTGGTAAGTTTTCTTTTTTTGTACCTAATTCTCTGGCTGTCGTGAGAGTCAATCAGTTCGATAAAATGTACAGGGCTTAGAGTCACCAGTCTTAATTTAGGAAGTGAGCCGGTGTAAGAGGTTCCGCCTCCTGCATCATTCTTCTACATATGTTAGAGGGGTCGACACTGACGATGACTTCAACCTCGAAAGAATCCGCTGAAAGTTCTTCAACGCCAGAAGGGCCAAGGCATTTTACTTAGAGTAACTCCTTGTTAGTCTTAATAACAAGGCGCTCAGAAAAAAACCCACCCCACCAAGGGGCACGCTCAATCATAACCTAGTGGATGCTCGCTATTCAAGCATAAAAATTTGAAAATTACTGTCTTTCTCAAGATGCTGGTAAAATATGCTAACTCCTTTGAGCCGCTAAATGCCCGCCACATGCTATCGAGTATATTACCTGCAATTGCCTTCTTCGAGAGAGAAACCTCCTGTAGTTAGTAAAAACACTTTGTGACATGGGTCCGGCTACAAGTTCTAAATGGACAGCACGTGTTACAAGTACATGTAAACAAAGCAACATAAGACTTATGAGTATCTTTATTGTCCTTACAAGGATTGCACCTGTAAATCAATTCCTACGCATTTGAAATGTGAGGAGATTGGGAAATTGTCTCTAGCAACCGGACCACTCAACTGATCAGCTGGTTTAGCGTTGTATTTTTGTCAAATGAGACAGATCAGTCATTGTTTTGATATTCGACCCTTAGGTATCCAATATTTTTTTCGGTTGGCAAGTTGCAGATACACCACAATGACCTATTCGCTCATGTTCCTAGTTCACAAGTAACTCTGTAAATTTACAGCGTCAGGAAGAATAACAGGATGCTTTCACCAAAGCATAACTTGCTTCGTAACCTTCCGCACCATTAGTAACAAACTGTCTTCATCCAAAAAAGGCACTAAACTTATTTACAGTATTTTGAAGTTGCTTGTTTTCTTGTATATTTACTGAAAATAGAATTCGCTGAACATATTTGATCAAAAATAGTTCAGCATCTGTATTCATCAACGTAAAATACGTTCATTGATTTGTTAATGTTCTAACATTGTTCACGTTTACAAAAACCCAGCAGTCTACTCCAAAGTGTTTTAAGACTGCTTGTTATTTATGTCGAAGTCAGAGATTCCCTCTGCTGATACTGCGCACCATGCATCACAATGGAAGACCAATTGTCTGAAGGCAAAGGATTCCGAATCTAAAATAGATCACGACCATTTGGCCAATGGTCGGTGTTTGTTTAAGCCAAGGGGGGCCGTGCCACCATAGTTCGTTTTGTACTAATTTGATAGCAGATGTGCCACGCGAAAGGAGATCAGCAGGGTTGTCCTTTCCTGGACAGTGTCCCCACCGGTTCGGGTCAGAGAGTTTTTGGATCTCTTCAACACGATTTTTGACGTATGGTTTGAATCCTGAAGAATCACCGCGTATCCAGTAGTACGAAATAAGAGAATCGGTCCAATAATATATGTTGGCTTCGAATTTGAGGCACGATGACACCTGTTTGGCCAACCTAGCTGACAATAAGGCTGCTGTCAACTCAAGTCGTGGCAACGTCAATGACTTCAACGGTGCCACACGACCTTTTGAGCAAATAAAACTCGTGTCGATTTCATTATTACGAGTAACAAAGCGCAAGTACAATATTGTTCCATAGGCTGTTTTGCTCGCGTCGGAGAAACAGTGTATTTCAAAAATCGAAATTTCTTGATCCAGTTCACCTAAATAGTACCGTGGTATCCTTATCTCGGTCAAGTCCTCAGCTTCGCTACTCCACTGCTGCCACTTGTGGCGTAGCTTTGGAGGAAGTTCCGAGTCCCAGTCTACTCCCAGAGTCCAAAGATCCTGAAGTAAACATTTCAATTTGATGACAAATGGGCCAAGAATTCCGATAGGGTCGAAGATACGTCCAACCACACTCAGAATAAATCTTCTTGATTCTATTTTACGAGACAAAAATTTCAATAGATCCTTTGGATCGAAATAAATTAAATCTCTTTCTGAATCCCAAGCAAGTCCTAAAACCTTAATCGGTGGTCTAAGATCAATAGCACTAGTTTCAGAGAATTCTGTCTCAACACCTTCTTGTTGCCATAACAAATTAAGATGTTTCGAATTGGTTCGCCATTTGCGCAGTAACATGCCCGCGTCACTGAATATTTGCAAGCATTCCAAGGTAGTACGTAGAGCGTCCGGAACATCATTTCGACCGCCAATGAGGTCATCAACATACACAGAGCTATTTAACAAATCAAATGTGTGAGAGTACTGCTCTTTGTATTTTTCAAAATGATGTTTTAAAGTTGCCGCAAGAAGGTATGGACTAGGCCTAAGTCCAAAGAGAACTCTCGTAAAATTCAAAACGTAGGGCTCATTATTCAAATTATCAGTCCAGAAAAAACGCGTGAAATCTCGATCAGGAAGTTCTAATTCGATTTGAAGAAAGGCCGATTTCACATCAGCTGTAAATGCTACAGGATTCTCTCGAAAACGTAAAAGCAGTTCAAATATATTGGGATGCAAATTTGGTCCCGTATATAGACTTTGGTTCAACGATGAATGTCCGTCTTCGTGAGCTGAACCATCGAAAACAATGCGAAGACGACTTGTGGTTTTGTCGCTACGTATCACCGCATGATGGGGTAGGTAAAATCCCTGACTATTCAATAAAGAATCACAAGAACTACGCTCAACTATACCTTCCTTAACATAGTCATCGATTACATCCTTATACTCACAAAACAACTCGTGATCACATTTAAACCTACGAACCAACCCCTCAAAACGTTTACGCGCAACAGTTTTATTATTTTGTAAAGCTTCTCTCGTACCTGGTTTCCATGGTAAACTTACGCGATATCTACCCTCTACGAAACTAATTGATTTATCAAACTCACTAAGTATCTCTTCATCTCCATTACCCAAAGACACTGAATCCTTATCACGTATTCCTAAACTTTCAATTTCCCAAAACCTTCTTAGCTCAGCCGAAATAGATTCTTCTTCACTGTGAATCAAATGTACCGAAGTACAATCATTCCGCTCATCGCACTTGCCCTGAAGAGACCATCCCAGACTGGTTTCGACAGCAACCAATGATGAATCAAGTCTTTTTATTCGATTTGTTAAAGACCAATAAAAATCTGAACCGATTAACAATGAAATTTCACAACTCTCAGACGATTCACTACAGCTGAATGTCAGTCTAAATCCCCTCGATTCCATTTCCCTCCATGCATCTTGGTTTGGAAGACTGAGTGTTGCCCTTGAAATTTCCTCAATTTCCACTGCCTCAATCACAGTCTCCTCCCCACTTAATACATTCCTTAGTCTGACTTTCTACCTTGCGACAAGTTTGTTTTTTAGGAGTTTTAGATCCGAACGAGTAAATATTTAACCTTTCTAAACCTAAGTTTTTTAATCCCAACCTACGTGACACGTTTTTCTTGATGAATGATTTTTCACTTCCGTTATCAAAAAGACAAAATATTTTATCCTTTGAAGAGCTACCGATAATTTCTGCCTTAACACATTGCAACAAAACTCCACCTCTATTATTCATCACAGAATTTGAAGACGTAGTTTTAACATCGATTGGCTTTTCTCCCGAATCTAAATGCGAATTTTGTTTTTTAGAATTTTCTAACTTGAAACAAATAGCACGCGCATGACGACCTTGACAGAATGAACAAACCGATTTCTTACACTTTTTAACATAGCATGAATTATTACAGCATAAAAAACATCTCCTTTCCTTAATTAATTTATCCCTCTTTTGCTGAACACTTAAATTCTCGCACAATTCTGACAAATGAGTATTCTCTTTGCAAAATAAACAATTTGAATATGCAGCTGTCAGCAGTTCGTTCGCTGATGCTCTTATAAACGATTTATTATGATTTGAAGGGGGAAATCGCGAATGAACTTTTTGTTGCGTCTCCCTTTCGGAATATTTATTCGAATACTGGTGAGAGCCTTTGATTTGTGACTCATGCGGTTTCACTAAAGCTTTCGTGCGCTCTCGACTTTGAACTTCATCGCGCAGATATTCCGTTAGATCAGTGATTTGGGATTGCTTTTTTTCATGTTTTCGATTATATTCTAATGCCAAATCAGGAGGAATAGCTTTCATAATTATCGGAAACAAAAGACAACTATAGGAATCGGGAGAGATTCCAAGGGATTCGAGTCCCCTAATGTTTACTTCTAATTGATCATACAAATTTCTTAATGCGATAACATCAAACGATTTCCGGACTGGGGTCAGATTTAACAAATTATTCATATGATAGTCGACTATAAGTTCTTGACGTCCGAATCTGTCTTCTAGAATTTTAACAGCTTGGGCATAATTTTCCGATGTTAGTGTTAAACCTCGTATTGCCAATTCTGCATCAGACGTGACAACCGATTTTAAATAAGAAAATTTGTCAACATCATTTAAACTCGAATTTTCATGCACTGCGGATTTAAATCTAGCCCAAAAACTGAGAAAACTACCGATATCTTTGCCTGAGAACGATTCTAACGTAAGTTTAGGCAAACGCGGTTGATTTGTTGAAACAGAACTAACTGAACTATTTAAAGGAAGTGTTACGTTCTGCAGTTGCGTTTCCGCCGAATTTCGAATAGCAATGCTCGAAACTGATTCTATGTAACGCTCAGCGCGGGTTTTCCAAATTATAAATTTATCTCTGTATTCTTCGCGAGTTAAGATTTCGTCTTCCAGACTATCAATATCTATTAAACCCTCTATTTCCTTATCGAGTTTACCTAGCTCCTCAAATTTAGAAATTAATTGCATATATAACTCATACACTATTGTTTTATCGACTGAATTGTTTATTTCGGATTCTAATTTATTAGTTTGTTTTGTCACAATAGACCTCGTAACAGATCGGGTCTTTTTTGTTCTTTCTAATAAAGCCTGATTTGCAGCCTCCATTTTAAAAGCCAAAACACTCTAATTGCAAAACGAATATTCAAATGACAATACTAATTCTAAATGCAATCTAGTACAATTTTCAGCACCTTCAAAACAAGAATCCAATATAACAATCTACCTATATTAAACACATAAAACTACCTCTCGAAATCAACGAAAACGAACTATATCAACTTTTCAAACACCGACACTCACGAATAAACTAAATCAAATATGAGCAAATAACAAATTAGACGAATACCGAATTCAAAATTTCAGTCATTTGACTGCCAAAGTATTCAAAGCGAAACTGAAACGAAACGAAACTACTCACCCCACCATGCAGCGAAAAAAAATGGACGAAACAATGCTTGGTTCAGTGGTTTACGAATTAAAATTCCAAATTCCCTGGCGATGCACCATAATGTGGCGATTAAATAAGATTAGCCTGCAATTCCAAGGGGTTTTTGTAGTATGAAACAACCACGACGAAAGGATACTCATGTCGGTGTATTTTGATGATATAGTTTAATGAATTAGACGTTATTGCCGCGACGCGGCTTACATTCGTTAACGATACAAAAAATTACAACAACTATCATTGCTGAGGCGCGCGCAACAGCGCCCTCGTGTGGCCAATGTTTCGGCACATCAATATTTCTAGGTTCTCTAATTTTTAATTTAAATAGTCTTATTTTACAATTTTCCTGTGTTTTAGTGGTATAGCTCCAAGCATGTTATTGGTGATGAGTCCATAGTTATGTATATTGCTCTTTTTTTTTCCCATTCTTGCTTGATTGCCTGGTCATAACTATTATATGTCCTATTATTTCATAGCTTGCAAAATTAAACTCGTATTGTCTATTTTTTAAAAAACTCATTTTCATTAATTCAAAATAAGCAAAAGTGTTCGTGTATTGAATTTTGCAATAGAAAATTTTTATTTGAAAGCTTGAGATAATATATGGGATGGTTTGCCTTTCCTAGTATTTTTTTCTCCTCCCCATGTACTAAGGCTTCAAAAACAGATTTTCATAACTCGGTAATAAGAATGTGTGAAATCCGATGGGTGTTTGGAAATTTTTCTCATACTTCATAAATTTAAGAATAGAATTTAACAATTGGTTTGTTTAAGAGATCCAAGTGCAATCAAGAAGGCAATGAGGAAAATATCGTGCCTTGAATATGAATACAGATAGGAAGTACAATATAATAAATTTGGATTTACAGTTAACTTTCCATATTTTTAAACTGAAACTTGAAAATTTTCCTTTATAGATTCGAGGACTTGTAAAAACTATTTACTGCATCCTAAACCTAATTCTCAACTATCCATTGGAGGTAGTTACATGGATATTTTATGTTGTGATATGTCTAAAATATCAAGCGACACAAACTATAATACCTTTGAAATAACATTTTCAATATTTATACTAAAAAAATTTATTTTACAATAATTGTACAATATATACATCATGAATAAATATTTCCATTTTATAAATAAATTCTCCTCAAATCTGTTGGGAAAACAATCATGTTGCATTGAGGACAGAGTTTCTTCACTCCCTGAAATAAAAGTATATATGTATATGAAGTCTTGCTTATAAAATACATATATTTAAGTAGAAAACTCAGTATATATGTGCAATATTTTAAGAATGAATGCAAAAAGCAATTTTATGAGGTTAAGATTTTCTTTTAAGTTTCCAAAGAAAGAGTTTCTAAAATAGTTGAAATGCTTTTTTTTTTTTAAGTGCTGGCTTCATTTAGAAACACAAATGAAAAATGTATAACAGGGATGAGATTGGCAAAAAAGCAAAAAGACTGAAATCATACGCGAGCAAAACATTTGTACCATAATTTATACGCGAAAGATGTTTTAAGAAGTAAAACAACAGAACACGCAATATGATGAAAATATTACACTATAATAATTAATAACATAATTATTTATAATTCAGTATGTATAAATAAGGAAAAGAATATTAAATTATTATTAAATCATTCACATTAAAAGTTAACAAACAAGTTTAACACATCATCAGGTGCATCAGAAAATATAAAATTAGACATTAAAACATTTACCACCTGTACATCACTGCGATTCAACATACACCCAACAGAAGTCTGCGAAGAATTATATTTAATAGCCTTTTGATAAAAGTTAGCTCAAAAAATAAATAAAAATAAGGTCAAATAATTTCTTTTGCTTCATGCAATTGTGTAAAGTGTATTAGCTCTTTATAAATTATAATAATGTATCATATACTGAATTCTGTTTTATTTCTTTTATTTTTATAAATTTTTGCAAAAGTAACAG
>BGPR01000828.1:205907-242368 GCA_013235015.1 Araneus ventricosus | reverse complement strand
CGGGACTACACTATCTCTAGAATGCCTAGGTAAATCATGTTTTATTTTTTTATTTATGTCTTATTCTCTGTTTTTTTGTTGCATCTACACACAGCTTTTTAGCTGCCTCTTTTGACAGGAGTTTCTTTTTTTTTATGTAGTTTATTTATTTGTTTTTGTTCCATTTTTTTTTTTTTTTTTTTCTTCATCTCGGTACACCCTACAAGATGACCTTAAGTTTCCAACTTTTTTCTTTCTTTTTTTGCAAAATATGCTACAGAGGTTTTGTTTTCTGCAAAAAGGTGGTATTTAATACTGTGAATGGCACTGAATGTTGGAATGTTCATCCTTGTAGAGCTTGCCGATATAATGTTGATTAGTCAGTAGAAGATGAATCAGCTAGTTTCCTAGCCGGTGGAGTTAAGCCGCACGGTCAAGCATATTTTCCCAGAATTTTCTTTCGAAAATGGAAGATAGGAAAGTTTCTTTTCTTTGTGTGAAAGCGGAATTTTCGGAAGAAAAAGCAAATTTTTGTGGTAAAAAAAACGGAATTTTGAGAGAAAAAAGACAAAAAAAGCGGAATTTCTTCAAAATAACAAAAAAAAAAAAAAGCGGAAATTCGCAAAAAAGCGGAAGAATCTCATGCCTGTATTGTGGACAATTATGATGGCAGAATTAAAAATAGGAAATGCACAAGAGACAGCAATGAACACTACATTAGGTGTTTTTTTTTTTTTTTTTTAAATATATATCTTGACTAAACCTCACTTCAGGATTATGTTGAACTTTCAGACTTTAAAAGATACCAGTTCTTGTTTGGCTGTAGATGTCACCACATTTGTACTTTGTAGGCGTGGAGACAGAATGCAGTTATCAAAAACCTTCCATATAATAGAATATGGCATTATCTTGCAGCAAAAGTTGCTTATTAGTTTGATTTTTTGGATTATAAATAATGTTCTGCATTTTTGAACATGATCAACATTGTCATGTCCAATTTCCTTGCTCCTCTTGCATGTAGTGTAGTCTCCTATCTACATGCTGAAATTTCTTTAACATACATCAGGTACAATTATTTGAAGGAGTATCTTTCTTGTACATAATCCTGAAGTGATGTTTAGTGGAGATATATTTCATTAAAAAAAAAACCAATATGCACACATTGCTGTCTCTTGTGCACTTCCCATTTTTAATTCTGCCTTCATCATATTTCGCATTCTGATTTTAAATGAATAAAGGTGAAGAATTTATATAATTCAATTATTTTGTAAAGGAACTTCAGTCACATAAATATTACTTAGAAAAGAAACTTTCATTGTAATTCTTTAGAAATATGTAACAAAAAGTACATGCCAGAAAAACATTAAATTTTATAGGGTCAGGTGAGGTAAAGCGGTCAGACATCAATTAAAATGCTATAAACTTTGTAATGAATATTGGTATGAATGTAATTTTTTTTTATTTTAGCTTTTGGCAGTTAAGAACTAAGTTTAATATTCAAAATTATACTAATTGCAACACTTTAGTAGAAGGAAACGCCCATTTTGTTTGTTTATGTAGCAGTTTGAAGTTGGAAACATTTTATTTAATTAAGTTTCCATTAGATTGACTCTGCAGAAAGCTTCATATAGATCTTAAGAATACTTCCTCATTAACAGATAAGCTGAATTAATTACAGATTTTTTTTTATAGTAATTTAAGTAAGATGGGGTAAAGTGGTCATAGGGATAGGCTTAACACTCATCACTGTTTTAAAATTACTTAAACTTAATTTCTTAGACAGTTGTTAGTTAAATATTAATTCAAGATATACTACAGATTGTAATGATATGAAACTGTATAACCCCAATTTTTGTGTCGAAATCATCACAAAATGCATATATGAAATCAGCCAATTGCAACAAAGGGATGAACTTTTTAGTGCATCAGCAAATGATTTCATGCTACCTTTTATTATTTACAAAGGAGCTCATTTATATGAGCAACAGACTAAAGGTAATGGCTTTATGCAATTTTGTTTAGATTTCCAAAAACCTATTAATTTATGATGAGCATAGAAGTTACATGACTTGTGGAACAATAAAAAAGGTCATGCATAATTGCACTATAATTTTGTGCTTGCCTCTATACACGAGTCATGTTCTCATGTCCAGCCATTAGATATTGAATTATTTTCCCCTTTAATAAAAGCTAGGAAAAGGATCTTTACTAAGTGTTTTCCCAATTTTAAATTTTTTAAAAATATTATAGACTGTCTTCTTCCAGAAAATGCAATCAATGATTTTAAAGGTCATGGACTGTTTCCTATTAAGAAGTAGGAAGAGTGAAGCATACTATAATATCTGAAACCTCCATCAAGCTACCATAGTTGAGTCTCGACTGTCAATTTGAATGAAAATTCAGAACCAGGGCCATCTCATACAAATAGTTTAAATCTAGAAAATGGTGAAATTTCAGGTATAGCTGGACATAGTTTCTGACTTCAAAAGATTTGACATGAGCTGTACTTACAACTCTATAACCACCTGTTTCAGCTATGCATAATACAATTTGACTGAAGAAATAGTAAAAAAACAACTACAAAAGAAAGTTGCAAGAAAACAGTTAAAAACATTCAAAGACAACTTAATAAAAAGCAGAAAATGTCTTTTATTCAGTCAAGTGAATCCACAATTACAGATAATCTTTTATCACAGTATTTTTAGGGGATTTTTGCAAAATATGAAGAGGGGAGGGGGATCAATCAAAGAGCTTATTGGACAGGTTTTTGATAAAATAGATTTGCTGCCAATAAAATATTTAAACTTGAGACTATTGCACCTTTCCTGAAAATTATGACATTGTTGGAATTAAAGACTCCAATATCCTTAAAATTCTTGATTAGACAGCTTTTGATCATAGGTTATTAAAAATGTATAAGTTGATCAAATAAGGAGATTTTCTTTTAAAGTTGAAACTATATCGAGTTTTCTTAAATATTAAAAAAAAACTCTGCTTATTTATAATACATTTTTATGCTTATTTTTTAATTGTGACCACTTTACCCCACCCCATGGGATAAAGTGGCTTTAAAAACATGACAAAAAGGTGTCATAAAATTGTTTAAATCAATTCTTTTTCCCAAAATTTTAATGCAATGTGTTCTTCAATAATGTAATGTAAAATAACAACCAAAAAATGTGAAGTATTTTAACAAATTCTTATATTTATAATCCACCTAAGTTAAAAAAAAATGTGGATTTTATGACCATTTTATCCCACCTGACCCTACCTTTAAGCGTAAAACTAAGCCTTTAATTCTAAAGATAAAAATACTCGCCTCTGTTCAGCAGGTTGTTTATCACCTAATATAAATATATAAGCACAATGAGTAACAGGAAAAAATATGCAAAAAGAAATACATTCATTAAATTGTAATTTTGTTCAATTTTCAACATAAAAATTTCTATTAATACCAAAAGAATCTATAATTAGTTCTTATACACTGATTATTAAATTATGGAAGATTATTTTGGAAAGATATCCTTGTTGTATATCCCAACCTCTGGTACGCGTAACCCTAGGGGTACGTGAAAGTGATCTTGGTAATGGTGGAAAACAGAAAAACAAGAATATTCTAAAATTTTGTTTTCCCAATAATTTTGCAAGTTTTATCTCTCATCATAAGTTAATTAGAAATTATTTCAATGCTGTTTTCATTTGTTATGACGTTGAACTAATACTATTATAAAAATGGAATAAAATGTAAATTCAAAAATCAATCCTACAAATTTTATAAAGTTTATTAGAGTCGTTTGACTCTTAAGCCAACCTCAGCCCTTGGCGTTATGAATAAAAACTTTTTTGTGCTGAGGGATGGTTTGGCGGAATAGAACAATAGGTGGTACTCAAAAATAAAAGGACTAATTAAGGGGTACACCAATGAAAAAAGGTTGGGAACCGCTGTTGTATATTCATCCAGTGCATCGCTATACTTAGTATTGTATAAACTTACATGTATTCTTTACAAAGAATTTATCTAAAAGGGCAGATTTATCATTTCAAATAACAGGAAGTAAATGACCACCCAGAATGGACGAGTCTAATTCATATATCTAGCTTCTGACAACCTTATGTTGTAGGTAGAGTTAAACTTGATCATTTACTCAGAAAAATAAACATTTAATACAAACTTTTGTTATATGTAATAAAACTGTAAGCTATTTATAATTTACATCATTAATTTTTTTTTATTGAAAATGTTATACAGATGATAAAAAAACAATTAATGTTTTGCATTACCATTTTTATCTTCTGCCGAGGCCGCTAAAGCGTCACTAGAAAGAAAAAAATATTCTGTCAATGGACTGCTCGATTATTATTAGATAAAAAAAGTAATTATAAGGTGAGGATAAATTAGTTGTCCCAAAATAATGGTTTATTATGCATGGTTACACTGCAATTAATATTTTGCAAATTATTCAGCTATGAAATTGCTCAAGTAATTTATGCCCATTCTGAATTATGTGCAGAATTATTGCATTTACACAGCTTTTATTTTTAACTCGCTGAATTATTGTCTGTAATATTACTTATGGAGATCTGTGATATGTAACTGCATTTTAAACCCATGCATGCTGTAGATGTCGACCACATTATTCTGCATAAATGGATTTACATACACAGTAAAATAAATACAATTTAACCTCTTTTTGTCATTAGAGAATTTTGAAAAATAGTCTACAGTAATAGTTGTTACTGAATATGAAGACTATTAAAAGATAACACAAGATTTGTACAATCATGCCATTTCTGGCATTAAAAAAAAAATTGTGTTTTGAATCACATATTATCATTATAAATTCCAGAAGTTATTTACTTTTCTTTAAAATTTCCCTTTAATTAGTGAATTGTCATACATTGAAAATATTTATTTAAAAGAAAATACTTTTTTCAACGTAAATTTTATAGTCTAAAAAGATGAGCACAGTTAGAAACTTGTACAGTCAACATGGATAGAACTGTATTGTGATAATCAGTAGACTTAGAGGAGTTAATATGATTAATTATTATACTTTACCTCACCACATAATCACTTAATTTTATAATATCAATATATTAGATCATATTCTACATATTAAATAATGAGAAAGAAAAGTTTAATACAAGATAATTTTTAAGATTTTAATAGAAATTTTTTGCAGCACTTTAGGCATTGATCATCATGATATAATTGACTTAAGAATTCTTATTATTCAGACTTAGCCTGTTTTAATTATCTATGTATCAACAAGCAAGACGAAAACTTACCTTGAATTCTCCTGGACTTCTGATACATCTGCAATGAAAATTTGACATTGTAAGTAAATTTAGATGCATGAAGTTGAAGAATACATGCAAAGAAACCTATACAGAATACTGCTGTGTATAAAGATTGGGATTAATTTACATTTAATATGATGAAATATTAATCAATATAATAAGATAATTAAGTAAAATTAGATGTATGTAAAATTTATTGGCAAATATAAAGTAAAAAACTGACCTTCGATTTTTCATAATCTATTCAACTTAAAAATATGCTCACATAATGCATAATATTTCTATTAGTATTTTTAAAAATCCAATTTCGTCTGCATTTAGAAAATTATAATTATTCATCTACTACTATGAACTTCGTGGATTAGCTACAGATATCATTAAGTTTAAAATAAAAAGTAACTGTAGTTCACTTAAGATAAAAATAACATTTTTTAAAAAAATAATTGCAATTAGTCACTGAACTAAATTGTTTTAAGTTTTAGATTCAATATTCAATAGAACATTCACAAACACAATTAACTACTTATCAAAAAAATTTTAGATATTTCCTCAGTTCATGCAATATCAGAAAATAAAAATATTTCTAATTTTGGAAATAGATAAGCTGTATACCCCAATAATCAAAATTTTGACCCAGATAAAATTACAGAAATTAGATATAATGTCAATATAGTTAAGTTGTTGTGCAATCCATTCTATACTGTAAAGTTGTAAGAAAATCTTCTAGTACATAACGTCCAATACAAAAAATTCAAAAGAATAATACAAAGAAAAATAAGCTAATTCCCATTTTGCACACTAGCTGCTGTTGGAAAAGTGGCCTGTATTTAACATTTAATTGTTGGCTATTTATGCAGAAAAGGTAACATATATTAAATATCATGTGATATTCCCCTTCCTGATGAATAATATTCTATGGTATGCCTTCCACATTATTTTTTATAAGCTTTTATTCAACTTCACTGTGGTGTCCTCAAATCTTGAGATCAGTTTCTTACCCACTTCCAATCGAGCTACAGCTTTGAAATTTAGCACAGTGGTGGGTTTCCGGTGACAATACAATATTATGCAAAAAAATTTGCAATCTATACCTATTTTAAACCTAACAAAATGATAGTAAAATTTGATCCCTATATTTGGGCAATAAAGTTTGGAAGGTGATAACCTCACGTTACATAGGGTTGTAACATCACCACGAAGCTAACAGAGAATACGCTATACTTCCGGCGCTGCACTGATGAATGACATAATAGCTCATGTTTATACGCATCTTGGGTTTACTTTCAATTAGAATTCGCCAACAACCATATATATTTTTTTTACTTTGTGTGCACCAAACGTTTTGCACTCAAAGCAAAAAGAGAAAGTTGTGTAGATCGATTCTCTTTTTTTCTATTACATTGTTGATAATAATTGTAAGTTATCACATAATATATTAAGGATTTATATTTCAGAAATTTAATGTCATTAAATCATTTTAAAAATGTAATTGTACATATGTATATAATAATTTTAATATGTGTTTTATATTGGAGAATTCAATAATTGAATGTGGTTTACTATACCTAACACGTTGAGTGTATTCGTGCCAGCCATCACTAAAAAGTAGAAAATAAAATAAATAAAAAAATTTTAAGATATAAGCTTTTATTCATGCAAAAAAAATGAATGCAAAAGTTGAAAAAAATTTTTCTGATTACAATAAAATGCATGGTTCGAATAAAAGCGTGGGCGCCTTTACCTTCTAGGAATATTTCATTTGTGTAAGAAAATATACACAAAATATAAGGCGCCCATGCTTTTATTCGAACCATGCATTTTATTGTAATCAGAAAAATTATGTTCAACTTTTGCGTTCATTTTTTCGCATTAATAAAAGCTTATACATTAATTTTTTTTATTTTCAGTTTTTGTGTGATTAGTATCATATATATGCGGGGCAATTTAAAAGTCCTTAGGCAAAGGTAGAGCAAGCATACAGAAACAAGCCATTTTTACAATAGAACATGGGGTCAAGAGTTTAAGGGCCAAACACTATAGAGAGCTCTTTGTCAGTGAAACGAAAGAAAAGGATATACCAGTGGAGTGTGCAGCAGAGGCTTAATGAAATTCAAAGTCACATTAGCACAACACAGTTGCATGCACACTTAATCTAGTGCATCCTTTTCTTTTGCTGAGTTCATTGACAAGAGCTCCCTGTAGTAGTTGTTCTTTGTGTTTGCAAACCCATGTTCTATTGTAAAAATGAGTTCTCTACCCTTTACGTTTTTCCAAGGACTTTTGAATCAAAGTGTATATATAAAATATGTTTGTATTACTTAAATTTAACTATACCAGTAGATAAATTTCTAGGAAATTTTCCCATTTACTGTTATTTGAATGAAGGAAGTATGTTGCAGTGCAAATCAACTGATATTTGGGAAAATTAACTTGCTTATGAAGGTTGATCTTAATGCCTTAAAAATATGTGATTGTATTAAAAGTATTGGTTTATATTTAATACTAGCTGTTACCCGCGACTTCGTGCGCGAAGAATTTGAATTGCTACTTTTTTTAAATTTACGAATGTAAATGTTTCGTTATATATAGAAAGGGGAAGTCAAAAGTTCTGACGGTTGATAATACATAATTGGACGACTAATTTAATTCTCTGTTACTGTAAATTACATCATTGTACTCAATGGTATCATCTGCTCTTTGGAATATATCATCCACCATGCTATATGTCATCTGCTTCTACTGTTTAAAAGAATACATAAGACAAAATATACCTTCCTATTATAAAAACTCTGACAACCATATCATATACGTCAATGGACGATCCTGGTTTGTTTATTTTGGATTCATAGACCGTTTTCCGGTAACCTTCCGATTTAAGCAATCGCCAAATCTATTTGGCAACTGTATCAAGCGCCAAGCTGGAAATAAAGGTGAATTAGTTCAAAGTCTAACCGTTGCCTAGCAACGGAGTAGCTATAAATATTCGTTATTTCAAAATCGTCTGCACGCATTTTAAAGTTTTGGAACTTTTAAAAATTAATAACAATCGAAGGGAAAATGTCAGAGAAATAAAATTAGTATCATTGAAAAGGTAAAAATTTGAACTTTAAGATGGTATAAAAATATTTTTTGTCGGACAGTTTGCTCCGAAGTTACGGCGGAAAAACGATTTCGGTTATTTTCTAATTAACTGACTGTTTAATTAACTTTGGGACTTGGAAAAGTTCATAAGTGTCTTCCCCTTCTCTTAAATAATAAGTGTACAAAATTTGGTTGAAAACCGTCCATTGGTTTAGGAGGAGATGTGGAACATAGCCACATACATACCCACCCACATACCCACAATGACTTTTATTTATATTAAGATTTCAATTAATACATTTTATCTGGTTAATCCTTAGCTAATTTTATGTAAAAACTTGATGTTACTTTATTTACATTTTAAATGGTAGATTAAGATTTCTTCATATGTATATGTATATATATAAAATGTATTCGTTATTGTAGTTGTTAAATGATTAAACAGGCCGAGTTGAATTCTAAATTTCATTTTTATTATGGGAGAGTGACGAAATGTACGTACATCTTAGTATAAGGTTTAAGCCAAAAGTGAGTAGAAAATCCCTGCTTTTTCTCAGATAGGGATTTAACAGATAGACATGTGATCAAAGTGAAGGGAATAATAGCTATTTTTAGTATATTGCGTAAGTGTTTTAGGGAAAATGCCTGGCGGCAATAAGTCGCTGATTTCGCGAGTTGTGTGCGCGTGGAAACGATTAAAATATTCTTTTAGTAATAAATATGTTCAAAACGAGAGATTTAATAAACCTCCATAGCGGGAAATAGAACGAAACTGGAGTTTTAGAAAAGTGATTTTGGAATACGTTAAGATTTTAAAATATATAATATTAGAATTTGAAATAAAATTAAGTGAGATTATTACATATATATATTCTTTAGCATTTTGTACTTAAACAGTTTTGTATTATGGCAAAATGCTCTAACCTTCATTGGTAGACCATTTCCTGGATTCTAAAACATGAGGTTGGATTGATGGATCTCTGGAAAGTTAATAAAAACCACACATTAAAAATCATTTTCCAAATAATGAAACTATACTGAAGCAAACAAAGATTTATAATTTCTAAATACATCAAATATTGAAGATATTTTATCTATTTATAAAAGTTCAAGTTGTTAATGGTTTCAATATTTTCACTCCCCCCCCCCAAAAAAAATTAATTGCTAATATATATATTTCTGACTGTTGCATGAAAATAAATAAATTAAATTTAGTAATTAAACATAATTTTATTAGTAATAAACTTTAGGATTAAAGAAAATAACTTCTCAAAGCACAGTCTTCAAACACCAGAATAAATGAAATTTATAAAAGGAGATCCAGTGTTTTTTTTAGATATTCAGTTTTTTGGGGGGTGGGTTTCAACCGTTGGCTACTTATCTAATGATTCATTTATATAAATATTTAGCTTTTAGTAATAATTACTCTGTCATAGTGTAATTTTTGTCATTAATTTTATTTAATGTTTTATGAATTTCAGCTTTTAGAAAAGCTTAGCATCCAATAGATATATCTTCCTATTCTTTTACTTAATATCTTTAACACTTGGGCACATAAAAATTTACATATTTATAAAACTTTATTTGATGTTAGTTTAAATCCATATCCATAATAAATCAGTCATTATGCAAAGCTCTCTTTAGGAAATACAAAAAACAATATTAATACTGAAATGAACTCCAATATGCAGTTGGAAGTTATTTTACTTCCTGGTCAAATTCAACTAGAATGTGCAAAAAAAAAAAAAAAAAAAAAAAAAAAAAAAAAAAAAAAATGCAAATTTTAAGAAACTAATCTTGGATATCTTTAAGACCTAAATGTTGGAATTCCATACACTTGCATGAGATGCACTCATATTACAGACATGATACATAAAAAGAACATCTGCCATTGCAAAGGAGATGAAACCAAAGCAAATTTCCATTATAACTCAGTCAATGTTTCTTCAAATACTCTTGAACAAATTTGAAAATACAATTAATGTAAAATAATCCACTATCTACTTTTATTGGCAAAACAATTTTTTTCTGATTTAAATCTTACACAAGGACTGCTTTTCTGAGTTGATCTCTGGCCTTATCTTCTTCATTTTTGTTGAGAATCACATCAAGCTCTGAATATCAATCAACAGTTAAGGAGATTTGGTAAAAGAATATACAGAAAATTCAACTAATTTTCAAAGTTTTCTCCATACTGTATTCTGAGTAATTATACAAATGATTTTTTTTCTGTGTTTTTTTTTTCACAAATAAAACTAAGTTTTTAAAAATCCAGATAATTTATGAGAAAAAGATCATTAATTTATGAGGCTGTGTAACCATTTTTCTGCTTCTTTCATAAATTCAAACATACTATTCATAACTGTATTTATTGTTAATTAAATCACATATGAAATTACTTATGTTTAACTAAAGGTAACTAATAAATGACACAAAAATGGTTTTTAATATTCTAGCCACACAGTTGAAAGGAGTTTTACAACAAAATCTTAACGTTTATTTTGAAAAAATATAATGCAATAAAGTCCAAGCAAAATTTTAACATGTCAGTCGTCACGACTCAAGTCCGAGATTCGAATCATCCGCCTAATTAGATTACCCCTTCTCTGCTATCTCTTAACTACAGTAGAGAGAGGGTTATCTGATTAGATTGTAGGTAATAATCGTATTTGATCACTGTATGAATCGTATTTCATTCACATGATGATCAATGTATTAATACTATTTTAACCCCTTAAAGGTCGCATTTTTTTGCTATCTAATAAGATGACCCCTCCCATTTTGGAAAGGGGCTGTCGTCTTCATTCATCAAAGAAGGCATAGAATACTTAAGATGCTTATGGATTCTATGCAATTTTTGTGTCAAATTAGAAAGCTAATTAATGATTAAATTTTAGTTTATAAGCCTAAAAATGCGATACTTCGATGCACGTCAATATGAAGGGTGCGACGGTTAAGGGGTTAATGAAATTCTTAGCCATATTAGTCCAAATAACATTATTATGCTGCACAACAATTTGTTTTTAAATTTAAATAACTCTAATAGCTGTTTACAAATAGACATACACATACAAAGAAAAGGATACTGTGGCTGACCGAAAGCTATTGTGTCATCAACATCCACATCAAGATCTTCATCATCTTCTACACGTGAACGTTTCGCATTCTGCCCTTGCAATGCTAAGTTTTTGGAAACAAAATAATAATCAATATCAAAGGAAAGAAATGAAAATTTACAAGAAAAATGCCTAATTAAGAAAAAGTGATTTGTTGGTAAATCTCTACACAATAAAAAGTTGACAGCAACATGAAACAAAATGTAGGAAACAGAATTTTCATAAGAGTTGCCAAAGAAATACAAATCTGACCTCAATAAAATTACTACTCATACACAATATACTTGTCTAAATTCATTTATTCTTTACAAAAATTATAAGTAACGCATTAAAAAAATAAACTGGTATTAAAATTAGTTTAATCATCTGAAAGAAACTTTTCTAATTTCATTTATTCTTTGCAAAAATTATAAGTAACATTTTATAAAGAACAGTATTTATTATGCAAAGAATTATGATTCTTGTAATTTATAATTAAATATAAAAAGCTATTCATTCCAGACAAGAAAATTTGTTAACACTTTACACCAAATGAATATAAAATTTCTACCAGGATTTTTTTTTTTTTTCCCTGCTTGTTATGTGTTTGTTGCTATGATCTCTGGTAAATGGTTATTTAAATAAATGTTATGGGTAAAACAATCTGCTGACTCATTTAATTTTCTTAAGTTCTATTTCATCAACTGCAAAATCTAACCCCAAACAAATAAACCTTCCAGTAAATAAACCATTCAGCTATTTTGGTCTAACAACTTTAATATCTAAAAAATTAGCTTTTAATGTAAATAATTGGATCTTTGTCGCATTTAATCAAGTCTGAAATCTTAAGAATGTATTAACCATGGTCGTTTAAGAAATTATACACAAAAACATGAATTATCTGCTTTCAAACTGAACATGAGAAATGGAAAAAGACGGCTCAAATGTTTAGACAGTTAGACAATAAGAAAAAAAGTCAAATATAAACTAAAGAAAATCTCTCCTAAATCTTTGAGAAACTTCTAACGGTACAATTTTAAAGAATGTAATATGATTTATTTAGAGCTTTAAAGAGGTGATGTTGCACAAAAGAAAAGAAAGAAAGGGATCACTTTGGAATTTAGATTTTTATTTCTCAATGAAATTTATAGTTAAAAAATTGTTTCTTATCGGTTTTTATTATTACTTTTAAAATTCCTACATACATTTAAAAATGCCGCTTAAACATGCTACTTAAAAATTTGATACGCATCATCATTTTATTGCACTACACCTAAATGCACAGTATCAAAATTTTAGGATTAGTAAAATACAATCATACAACATCCTTTACTTGAATTTACTTTGTGAATGAAAATAATATCTACTAAGAATCTATTGCTATACCGAATATATACTAATACATTAATACAATATTTAGTATATTTGTGTTGACTGCTTCTGTTAAAACTTTGTTAACACATTTTTTGTGGGATACAAATTGGATGCAAGCTAAAAAAAACTGTAACTGTGCCCTCTCTAGACAATGTATCAATCATAGAAGAAAAAGTTAATGTATTCTGCAGGCATATGTTAACATGCTCAGCTTATCTAAACTAGTACACAAGTCAAATTCTTGAATTAAAATTTAGATATTGGGTAATTTGAGAAAAACGAAGTTTTACGTTTCCTGCTTCCAAAGAGTTAAAATCAGTGATAATAGTAAATCTTTGTGTACTAGCAATTAATACACAAAGATGAAAGTAATATACACAAAAAAAAACTGTGATAGTAAATTCTACTTTACCTTACTATTAAATTACAGGTGAAACTTAATTGCTACAGGTTGTGAGTAATAAAAATTAAAATTTTGGTCTTTATGTTCAACAATTAATCAGTGCCATTTTAGTGCACTCTTTCTTCATTGTGGTATTTATAAAATGAATCCATGTATAATAAATTTACAATATGAAACATTAAAATCTTACATCTGTAACCTCCTGGAACAAGACTTATTGCCCGAATTCTTGTCTCATCACCAAATTCATATTCTTCAAAACTTTCATTGTCGTCATCATCCTCTACATTAATAGGCTCATCCGATTCATCCTGATTAATAAAATAATTAAGTATCAATATTATCTCTGCAAATCATACAGTCTCTTACAAAAAAAAGCTCCTTAGCAGACATTAATCTACTTATGATCTGTGAACATGAAAAGTAAAAGGTCTCCAATAGAAAAGAGAAACTACAATTACAAATGAAACAAAACAAAAGGTAATAAAATACACATTTCTTATAAATTATTAGAATTTTTTAACGAAGTTCATAAGTTTATCAGAGTTCAGCATCTCATAAATTATTAAATTATTTTTAATGAAGAAAATAATTTAAAGTAATTAAATTTCAAAAACAAAATAACACAATCAACTAAGAAACACTAACTTCCTAACTGCCTATACAAATTAACCTTAGAATTAATCTGCCTCAAACATAAGATATAATTGTACTCTAACTTAGTTTCAATTAAACTGGTCCTTGTCCATTAACTCCAAGTTTGCTACGTAACTGTATTTGCAATGCCACTTTTCTCCAACAATAGCAATGTCTGGAGATTGAGAACCCCAAGTTCAAGCACTTCATTAACCGACAGCACCACTGAAATTGTTCAATAACTAGACAAGCGCTAAAATGTACCTCATTTGTGCCAAAGTACAGCAACCTTAAACCATAAAATGTGCAGTTTTATGCCAACTTCACTGTGTAAATTTCCTGTAGTTGGCATACTGAAATACCTTTCAGTGATTACAAACATAACACAGAAACTTATAATACTGTAAATTCAACACATGAAAACTGTATATATATATATTTTTTTTTTTTTTTTTTTTTGTAAAATCAGATCGATACGAAAAATCAAAACAAATAAGATAAATATGACGAATGGTAAATGAATAAAGGGAGTGTGACTATAAAATAAAAACTTACATTTTGAAAACAAAGAGCAACATGATTATTCATTTCTTCTTCCGAACCATATATCCACAATTTACATACCGGACACTTAACTGTGCTTTTAGCTTTCTCGGTATATTGAGCAACTTTAGCTGAAATAATAAAGAATACATATATAGATATTCAACTTAAATATGAATTATTTAATTTATATATTGTATATTTAAAATTTAAATAAAATTTCTATATTAAAATGTCATATGAAATTAGTGAGCACATTAAGCCTTTTCTGTCAGTTTAATAGATTTGAAATGTCTTAAATACAATGCAAAAAAAACTCTTAACAATATAATGGCAATTATAATTCATATAAAAAATCTAATGACATGCATTATTTTTTGGATTGAGTTCATTTAATTTGTAGTCCCTGATAATCCCACATTGCTTTATTTGTCTTAGTCATGAAACAGATGAGATGATAATCCGGATTGCCCACATTAGCCTGATGTCATTCATCGAATAATTGAAGCTACTTCCAGAAAGGTTGTTTATATAGACTATTCATTCCACTGTTGTTGTGTTGGGGGGGGGGGGGCACCACAAGTACGTAGATCAGAAGTCAATGGATAAGTAAGCAGGTTCTCGCTTCCCTAGTGGGTATAGTGATGGTTCGGGATCAAGTTACCTCGACTCCGATGACGAGACGTACCTCCAGCAAGAAGGGTTGGCCGAGGCCGGTGATGACCATTAGGAGTCCACCCTCAGTTCCCGTATTAACGACGCGTCAACTATCACTCAGATTACCCCGGATGCTACAGGAGAGTTTGGGTAACTCCTATGTGATTATACAGACTATTTATATGACATCAGACAGAGCGCTGATTATCTAGATTACTTAAAATTCAATGTTATCCGTCCATTATCTGTTAGCCATAGATGGCGCCGATTATCAATACTAAGTCTTAGCATTTTTGCTATATTAGGCGCATCAACTTTTTCACATTTCAGAATTTCATATCTAACTTGACATCTGTGCCAACAGCGAGCATCGCGCTTGCGCCGAACTGATTCCAGCTGCATATATAAGAAGCAAGGACAGAAGCCACTCTCTCTCTCTCGCTCTGCACCTGTCAACCAGTTTTGTTACTTTAAGTTAATTCTGTTTTTTAATCGTTTTATTTAAATGATATGTTTGACAAAAATAAAAGTTGTTTTCTTAATTTAAATGTTAACTTTCTTCGTATTCATCGAGTCTAGTTTAAATAATTGTGATGGTGGTTAGATATTTAGATGCACCATGGTGAGTGCTTGAATGTTTTATTCGCCTCATCGGAACTTAATGACACTCTCTATATTAGTGACCACCCTCGCTATACATCTCTAGTTCAATAAATATACCCTAATACAAGATGTAAAAATAGAAAATACATCCGTTCAAAGAACTGTAGGAGAAAACACTAGTGGTCATAAAACGCCAAACCTCGAAGGTAATGGAAAAACAAATGTCACAAAAAATTCAGAAAAAAAGTTTTTTTTCTGTTTTTTTTTTTACTTTGGAGCAACTCCTTACCTTATTTTACTTGATAGGCATTCTGATTTATTAACTATGCCACTTTACACTTAATCCAGCAATGGTAATATCCGAAGGCGAAGAATCATCGAGTATCACACATATAAAATAAATATAGTTGATTCCAGGCAACAGTTCATCTTTTAATGCAATCAATATATTTAGTTTTGAAAGAAGCACAGGGAGACCCCCCACAACCGAGAGAAATTTTTGCAGATGCAAGATTTGCCATCTCCTATACATTTCAAATATTCGCCGTATTGTTCCCTTCCCGCCTAATAATTGAATAGCCTACTGTAAAATTAATTTATTTCATTGCGTATAACACATATTTTACTCTCAGTTAATTTTTTCCCCTTTACTGAAGGCTATGATCAAATCTCTCCAAGGGAGAATTGGTTGTTTGATTTAAAACCTCATAGAAGAAATTTACTTTGAAAGGACCCCAACAATTTGATCTTATCATTCGTAAGAAAAATGCTTCTTTATTTTCCTTGGCCTGATGTAAGTTTCAGCTGAGAACTCTGGACTGATCTTTAGTTTCTCTGTTATCTCTTTTGCATCAATCATGATACTATTTGAATATTCTCCGAACTCCTACTTTACAAGAAAGTCTTGACATTATCAATCAGATCTAAAGCACTCTTTAAATTGACATTTTCCCTCTAAAGTTCTTTACTCAGAAGATTGACTCTAAATAATATGACATTCTCTGCGACCAAGTTTTACAAGAACCTGAAACCTTTCAGTTTCTTCGAAGTTTTCCATAAGTATTTTTTCGAAAAGCATGTATAGGTTCAGTTATTGTCTCTTCATACACTTCTTCTATGCTGTACCTCAGAGGTTGAAGATCCTTCGAATATCATACGAATACTGAAGCTCAAAATCTTTTCTCCTCCAACTAGACTATTTAATTTTTGAAAAAAAAAAAAGAAATTCTACTGGCTCTGTGTGAACGTCGTTTTTTACTGAGAGGCTTTACTGCGCCAACCGGTGCTCGCTGATTACGGACGTCCTTGGAGGGAGCCAGTCCCCCAAGTGATAGATATGATCTACCCCTCAATCTTGTCGCCCAATCCGACAGCATCTGTTGCAAGCGCCTCCGACAGAACCTCAAGAAGCACGATTACAACACACTCCATGCAGCTCGGAACAGAAAATATTGGTACATCAAACTAGGTTAAACACTTTTATATCAACAGGAGGGGTGACGCCAAGGGGCGAACGGGGGCCAGCCCCCCCCCCCCCCCCCCCGGTCGGGGATGATATGCCCAAATTTTTGTATCCCGTACACACAACGGGATATTCAACTAGTAGATCTGGCGAAAATTTGAGACCAATTTCATTACACTCCCACCCCCTTGCAGCAAGTTGTGCCTCCCCGTCGGGCGGACACTAGCGCCACTCCTGATCTACAGAGGTTCTATTAATCAATTCATCACAGAGCAGGGGTCCTTTTGTAATCTATCTCCACAGGTTCGATTTATGTTCACACGACCGTTGTGTGTGCAGAGGAAAAAGTGGTCCTGACTACTATGTTACAGACTCCCCTGTGACAACCCATCGACTTAGTGCGAAAATATTGTTCAAAACAAAATATACTCGGCACGAGTTATGAGCATTAGGAATGATATCAGTCTGACATCCAGAGGGGGGAAGGTATCGATACCTCGGGCGCCAGTCACAGGAAAAACATTAGTGTGTTTGTGTCACTTTTTTTACAATCAAATATGATGAAGATGCAAAATAATAATAATGCCTTTCTTTTGGCGCCAATTACTTTTGTTAGGCCACTGATGACACCTGGAGGCGAAAAAAAAAAAACATTTTGCCAAGGACGAGACTTACCATCGCTCAGCCACTGTTGACATCGCATCCAACAAACCGTTGTCTCTTTTACAGATTTAATGCAAAAAACATGGCTTTCTATTCCTACTTAACACTTCTGAAATATGTAATCGAAATACAAATTTGATAACACACACAGCAGCTATGGCTGGGTTTTACGGAGCGCACGAACTCTAGGTTCACAATCTCCGAACCTGACAAGTAGCACCGATGACCCTGGCTAAAAAAATTGATGTCAACCTGATTAGATAGAAAACACGAACTCCTTTACGATTAACTTTCTCAACAATTCTGGGAAACAATCATTGCAAGAAAACGATTTTTATACCAACTTAAAATTTCAAATTTTTTATTCAAGACGGCAGTTTGAATGCCGTGCAAATTTGCTTTCTCATTTCCACGATTTTTTTTTTGTGTGTGTTTAAGGAATTATAAGCATGATACTTTGCACACACCAAAAATGTACTTATAGTCTCACAGGACAAAGTGGTAAAGCGTATGTTAATAAATGCAATAATGTATACATTATTTTTAACTTTAACGGGAATGGCAACACATGTTAAAAATTCTTTGAAAGTAGCTTTTTTTCAGTAGTTTCAGAGCATACTGTAGAAAACAAAATATGTGCTTATGTAAAGTACTTTTCCCTTTGACGCATTTGATTCGAAATTTTATAGAGATCTACAGTTTGGTTGGAACGACCACATGTCAAATTTTACTCGTCTAGCTCGGCATTTTTGAGCTGCCGTTTTCATATTCAAGCGGACAAACAAGCAAACATAATTGAAAAAAATAAAAGCCACGCTCGGGAAGGCATGAAATACCTCTAAACTTCATGGTTGAAATATTGTGATCGTCAAAAAAATCCGTATACGAGAAAACAAATAATAATAAGTAGTCTTTTGGATCAAAATCTATGATACGAAGTAAGCATCCGAACAATAAACGACAGATCTCCAGAAACCTTAGAAAACACCTACGTCGAAACTTTCACAGTTTGATTCCATAAGAAATAGATTTTTTTTTTCACAACATAGCACGTTGTTTTCAGACTCCAAGATGATTCTATATTAATTTACAAAGAAATACAAACGCATCTATAAATTTTAAAATTCTAATTTTATGTACTTTGCAAATGCGGCGGAAAAAATGTCTTGAAGGGTTAAGAAAAAGTTATTTGTTTTTCCCATAACCTCAAAGATTTTCAAAGTCGATAAAGTAAAATTATATAAAAATAAGTAGGTAAACTAGAATTGAAAAATTATTACGAACACTGAACTAATGCCATGGCATGTTCGATCAAATAATCACCGCAGAAAACCACACTAGTTATCGATTACCAAAGAAATGCAAAGCACATTACGAAATATCGTTGATTTATTTAAAAGAATTTATAAGCTGTGTAAGCAAAAATAGTTTGGTCCATATGCAATTTTAAGTGTGAATTTCAATAATTCTGCATCCTTATTATAATATAGCCGCAAATATGAAATTTTTCATAGTGTGCTCATAACCTCCACACATAAAAACTTAATTCTTAAAGTATCTGATTTTGAATATCAGTGAAAAATATTTTCAGATCAAGAAAATATTTCTTCTCCGATATTAAAATATATATATATATATATAAATTAGAAGACAATTCGCCAACAGAAACAAAAAATCCCATCTGCACATTCGAAATTTAATCAAGTTTAATTTAATGTAGATTCTTTCATTTGTAGTCTATTTATTAGTCCGATGCGACTGCTGCTAATATAGCGAACCGAAATTCCAAACAGAAAGGGGAAAAAGAATCAATAATTCAGCTCATAAGTGTTGCCACAAAGAGGAATTAAATTATACAGCTTTCGGCTTCGATTTCCCAACAGTTCTTTTCTCCCGCTTCGCAATTGTTTTGGAATTTTCATTACGAAGAATGTTTCATTTCCACTTTAAACGTTCTTCTGTCTTTTTAAAAATTCCATTTTGGGTGAAGGACGAAGCGAATGTATGGATTATATCCCCAGACGACTTTTGCTACTCATTTAATTCAAAGAGTTTTGGAACGAAGTTACTGAAAGTTTTACGAAGGGCGAAAAATCAGCATTTGAAATGAAATCGACCATGTCAACTGGCAAAGAGAAATGACGATTCACTTTTCTATTCTTCTCACACTCGCTCTTCGAACTAACTGTTAAAAATCCATATTCAATTTTAAACTTTAAGAAGACGAAAGTTTATTGCGCGCAAATGTTTAGAATAAAAAATTGCACAGCTGCAACAAACCCGCTTAGAATTTATTTAATTAAAATACAAAGTTATTCATTTCTGAAAGAGAAAAGGAATACTATAATTTAATTAGCTAATCTTCTCCGCAGAACTTTTGCGTTTAGTATAATTTTAATACAAAAGTACAGACATTTTATAGCGTTTACTTCATATATTATGTACAGGGTGATCATAAATTATTGGACCCATTTCAAAAAGTAATTTTTAAAAAACTAATAATGTTACCACCGCATTTTTTCTTTTAAATGAGAGAGCCAAAAAAAAAGTTTTTTTTTAACTAGGTGGCGTACCATTACGGCTTTCTATATCTGCTACAGCGAGAGATTTCTATACGCAATGGATACCGATCAGCAGAAACTGGTGCGTGTTTTTTGGTTTCCTTTTTCAGTTTTTTTTTAAATTCTCAATTTAGTTTTCTATACAAATTAAAGAGCGTAAAATTCCTCACAAATACATGATTTTATTTTTCTTTTAGCTTTAATAGTTTCGCAGATAATGGGAGATATCCAATAACTTAAGACCACTTAGGCCACTGTAACGGCGCGTTACCTATCTGAAAAAACTTTTTACAATGCGCTCTCATTTAAAAAAAAAAAAAAAACTTATTTTAAAAATTTTTTTTTTTTTTTTTTTTTTCCCTTAAATAATTTTTGAAATGGGTCCAATAATTTATGTACTGTACTTTTGTAACTTTTCAATTTCCTTTCTTAAGTCCAAAGCACGAATAGATATTCACATTTAAAACATGTTTTTCGGATTAATTTCTGTAATAATGCTCTGCACCAGTTTACAACGAACAGTGCATATTGCACTCAGTACTGATAACTTGTACCTTTCAACACACGATATGGGTCATTTTTTTGTGGACTTTATAACAAACGTTTTAATTATTTTTGAATGAACCGCGACTATTTTTACTAGCCTATTAAATTGCTTAATCGTTTTCACAAAAGGAACCCTAGAATATTCCATCTTATATACACTCACATATTCATTTTTTGGATTAACGTCCCATTCAACCTTGGGACCCTTAACCAAGGGACCTTGTAGTTTTGAACCGAAGTCAGATGACAAGAGCGACACCTCAACCTGCAACGCCCTCTCCGAACTTTCACACCACACTGTCAGAAGGAAGACGTTTTATCCTAAAGGATTTAAAGCGCACGAGACCTTGCACGAACGGCAAATTTTAGAAACAGATCTCGAACACCTATGAGTCTCTGGAAGGCCACTATGGCCTCATTCAAATATCCAATAACTGTCCTTCGCGTGTTATTTCTAGGCCCGTCTTATTCAAAGGGATAATTGGGCTGTAGCCAAGGGGCGCCATTGATCCAAGTGCTCTTAAAAATTTACTGTACTGATTTTATTTTAATTCTAAACAAAAATAATTATTTAATTTTATATATCTTAGAAGTTAAAATGGATTAGGGCTTGCATCTAGACAATCATCCTTTTTGTAATCCTAACCTATGAGTGTAATAGAAGTTACCTTCATTATCAATGATAAAGTGGATAGCTGCACGCTGATTCCTAATTTCATAGTAGTGCATCAGATGCAGCTCATTAATCTTACTATAGAACGCAATTATATTGTATTAAAATTTGCAAAGTTTAGTGTGATTATTTTCAATACAGGGTTAACCTAAATGATTCATCGGGTTTCAAAACACTGTGTATTAAGAGGTATACAACTTACAAAGGCGGGTGATACATGACAAGATGCATACACTCCCCAAGTTTAAAAGCCCGCCTCGTGGTTCGCGCGCTTGCTAGATGGCACGCCTGTAGCGGCACTGTGCAAGATGGCGGCAATGCAGGAGAAGAGTTTTTGTGTGTTGGAATATGCGAAGTGTTCTTCGGTCATGAGCGTTCAGCGTGCATTCAGGCACTGGAGCACAATTGTCAGCGACTTTCTCAACAGATAACTGCTACACCGCTGGATAGGGCGCACTGGTCTGGATGATGTTCTTCTGTTGCCGTGGCCCCCCCAGGTCGCCAGATCTCACGCCATGTGATTTCTTCCTGTGAGGTTATGTACCGCCAATGCCAACAACGCTGCAAGCACTGAAGGAACGCATCGCTGCTGCTGTGACGGACATTGACGGAAACATGCTATTGAACGTCTGGACGGATTACCGTTGGGATGTGTGCCGGATGACCAAGAGCGCACACATTGAACATTTGTAGTATGTACCAGAAACTTGGTGACTGTATGTATCTTTTCATGTATCACCCATCTTTGTATGTCGTATACTTGTAAATAACAGGGTGAGATTGGCAAAAAAGCAAAAAGACTGAAATCATACGTGAGCAAAAAATCTGTACCATAATTTAAACGCGAAAGAAGTAAAACATCAAAACATGCAACATGAAGAAAATATTACACTATAATAATTAATAACTTAATTATTTATAATTCAGTATGTATAAATAAGAAAAATAATATTAAATTATTGTTAAATCATTCACATTAAAAGTTAACAAACAAGTTTAGCGCATTATCAGGGGAATCTTCAAATACAAAATTAGACATTAAAACATATTTACCACATGTACATCACTGAGATGCAACATTCACCCAACAGAAGTCTCAGGAGAATTATATTTAATAGCCTTTTGATAAAAGTTAGCTCAAAAAATAAATAAAAATAAGGACAAATAATTTCTTTTGCTTGATGCAATTGTGTAAAGTGTATTAGCTCTTTATAAATTATAATAATGTATCATATACTGAATTCTGTTTTATTTCTTTTATTTTTACACATTTCTGCAAAAGTAACAGCACAATGATTTTGCATCTTATAAAGTGAGGGGTCGAAAAATTGTACATTTACAATGACAGATTCATTTAGCATTGTTATTTGAAACATTTTCTTAATTGTTAAAGAAGTGGTTTTCTTTCGTTTTTTTATTTGTGTGGCTTTTGTTGGTAACAGATTTGGAAGGCTCCTATCTTTGACAGATTTTTCTTCACTAAAGGATGTGTTTGCATCCTCTGTTTATTTTCAGTAGAGGCTCAAGTTTTTGCACAGTCTTCATTAGTATTTCTTTGTTTAATTACTGGCATAGTTGTCGGGACTGCATTATCTCTAGAATGCCTAGGTAAATTATCGGTTTTATCTTTTATTTTGAGAAGATTTTTTTTTATGTCTTATTCTCTGCTTTTTTTGCTACATTTGCATACAGCTTTTTAGCTGCCTCTTTTGACAGAAGTTTTTCTTTTTTTTTATGTAGTTTATTTATTTGTTTTTATTTCTTCATCTTGGTACGCCATACAAGATGACCTTAAGTTTTCAACTAATTTTTTTTCTTCAAAATGTTCATGCAAAATTTTTTTTTTTTTTTTTTTTTTTTTGCAGAATATGCCACTGAGGTTTTGTTTTCTGCAAAAAGGTGGTACTTAATACTTTGAATGGCACTGAATGTTGAAATGTTCATCCTTGTAGGGCTTGCAGATATAATGTGCATTCGTCAGTAGAAGACGAATCAGCTAGTTTCCTGGCCAGCGGAGTTAAGCCTCACTATTGAGCATATTTTCCCAGAATTTTCTTTCGAAAACGTAAGATAAGAAAGTTTCTTTTCTTTGTGCAAAAGCGAAATTTTCGGGAAAAAAAGCAACTTTTTTAGCATGGGGGGGGGGAAATCGGAAATCCGGAAGGGGGGGAAAAAACGGAATTTTGAGAGAAAAAAAAAAGATTTTGTTTTAAAAAAACGGAATTTCTCCAAATTAACAAAAAAAAGCGAAAATTCGCGAAAACGCGGAAGAATCTCATCCCTGAAATAAACAGTCCTTTGAAACCCGATGAATCATTTAGGCTAGCCCTGTATAATATGATACTTTAGATTGGGAGTGCATATAACTCCAATTCCTAGTTATGGTTCCTAGTTTCGTCGAGTCATAGGCACTGCAATTCCTAGCTGTGGCTCTAACGGGGCGCCAAATCTTTCTAGCCCAAGGCGCTCAAATTTGTTAAGACGGCCCTGGCTATTTCATGTGTTCTGCAAACATTTTCATTTTTGTTTCCTGCATTTCTAATCTTTATAACAGCCGCCAAAACGTATAAGGTTTAAAAGAACAAATAAAAAAAACCAGTAAGCGTCACCTGGTGTGGGGCCTTTAGGGAGTTACCTTGGCCTCTTCAACCCCACATTCATCCAACAACAACAATGATCTCAGCTGCTGCGGCATGTTGCGGCGCTCCCTTTATTGGTTTTCAACTGAACAACGTAAATGAAAAAGACAGACAGACGGACGGAAGAATCTCGGTTTGCTATCGCGGGGAGGCCCGGGGGCGCACGTTCCAGTTTCGATTCCCTGGCTGAGAAACACTGAGAAGTGAGCCTGGTACTCAATTTTTATTAAATCAAGTTGAGGGTCAAACGGTTGGAGAAGTGATGACTCGAATATCATCCTAGTCTTCTGACCACGAATCAGAATTACACAACTCATCACAGAATCAGAATTATACATAAATGTAGTCTACGCGCAACTTCAAAACGGATCCACACTTGCTCCTCGACTTACGACCACAAAAAATACATTTCAAATTTTAAAATATAAAACATAATTTGAGGTTGCATTTTTGTTTACAGATGAATGTACACAGTAGAATACATATATATTATGCTTTTTTCACATTATGCATAATAATAATAATACATACGCAAGCTGAATTTTTGTGGTTTCAGTATGTATTTTTATAACCCGTTTGAATGAAAATACAGTGAAACCTCGTATAACGAGCATAATTCGTTCCAGAAGCTTACCAGAAGTGACGAAGAACGGAAGTCGCTAACACCAGTACCAAAATCAGGTAACTGGTTACCCCAATTACTAACCAAACTCAGTTAATTCCAAGTTTTTATTCATATAGTTATTTTTATTATTATTATTTTTCTATTTTTATTTGTTCTCTTTTTTTTCATTGTTGTATGTATGTGAGAATGGAAGGTTGAATGAACGACGTGAATGAAGACGAATAAATGAGACATCTAATGGGATTTAATAATAATTTCCCTTTCAGCACTAATATTAATCTTCATTCCAGGTAATATTAATTAACTAGGTTCAATTCAACTTTTCAGCCAGGGGTAAAGGTGCTAAGTGTTATGTTTCGGAGATTGTGAACCGTCGAGTTCGTGTCTCCGTTAAAAGCATTCATCGCTGGTCTGAAGCTTACTCGTTATGCAAAACATTTTTCCCATAGAAATCACTGTAAAATACGATGATGCGTTCCATGCCCAAAAAAATAACTCATAAAATTTTCTGTAAAACGTTTATTCAAAGAAAATTATATATAAGATCGTTAAGGAGCCTGAATCATCTTCATCTTATTTTTTTATGCAGAATCGAACGGCATGGAATGCGGATAGGATTTTTAGAAATGAAAAGCGGAATGCGTGCTAAACACGGGCTCATGTACCTATTCTGTTATCCTTATTAAAATAAATAAGACAATTACGTTACGTCATTGACTCAAAAACATCAGTCAACTCTTTACGTCACTCAAATATGTACTTCTTCACATCATTTGTTACGTAGCGTACCAACAACTGTAAATGCACGGCAGGAAAATAGTTTTTAAAACCCATGGTCTTAAATATTATTGGAAAGAAAAAAGGAAAAGAACCCAAGTCATTAATTCCATTCAAAACGTTTATTACTAGAAAAAAGAAATCAAAACAAAACATCTCATTCGATTAACAGTTAAAACAGGTTACAGTTAAAAGTGCACGCACCAGTACTAGACACTTATTTTGATAAGAATTAAAGCAAAATAAATGCTCCGTGGATATGAGAGTAGCAGGCGCAAAATCCGGGAATTCCCCTCTTCTCGTCACTCGTTAAGCGAGTTATTAATTTTACAATTTATTTTGCTCGTTATGCGAGGTTTCACTGTAGTGTTGAAAAATATAAATCCGGCTCACAAACAGCTCGAGTTACGGTCGGAACAGAGCTCTGCCTTATGTTGAGAAAACCCTCATTTAAACAAAACGATACATTGATAAACATCTTACGCTTTACAGTCCACTAGATGGCCGTTTCCTTTGAGCGATACATTTTATTCTTCTCGGCGATTGTGACTCATCGTCGCGTGGTAGGGGGCCGCAGTGGCCTGCTAACTGAGTCTCAGTATCGGTACATCGCGGGTTCGAAACCCACTAAAGATCTGGTCCTTGTGTACCTGGTGCCGGGGCCAAACATGCTCTCGCTGGGGAAGTGTGGAAACTAGGAGAGGGGATTTCGGCTCAAGTGTCGCTCTCATTGGCCTTATTAAGGCCAAATTATGGAAATTTGGCCTTTTTTCAAAGCCCTTGGCCTTAGGAACTTTCATTTGGCCTTTTTTTGGATTTATTTTCGTTTATGATTTTTAGAACAATTTTTAATTACTTATTCTATTGTTTTTTAATAAATTCAATATATATAGTTTGAAATACACATTTCAAATGATATATAATGAGCTGTCAAACGAAGTAGCTCCTGAATAGAACAACGTTTTAAATTTCTTTCACCTAAATTTTAGTTTAATAATAGAGCAGTGCACATATGCCTATCAAGTGGGATTCATTTTCATGAAGGATAGCCTTTTCTCTAATAGCAAATGAGGTCTTCAATCAATTTGATAAATTTGGGCTTTTTTGGCCTTATTTTTAAGAAGGTTCGGCCTTATTTTGCTATTTTGATCTGGCAACCCTGGTCGCTATCGTCATCTCATCAAGATTCAAATTGCGATGCCCTTGGCAAAATAGCCTTTGTGTAACTTCAAAATAGGTCATTAATTCAACTAAACTGAACTAGTTGTGTGGCCCGGCGTTGCACGGGCTATCGCGAATAATAGGATATTCCCGGGCGGAGAGAAGTAAGGTCACGTGAGACTTTGGGATCCATATATTTTCATATGCCCCGCCCCCGTTTTTCTCTACAATCAACAAATATTGCCACTTACTTTCCCTAACAAACGTTACGAAATTAAACACTTTAATACAAAAAAAAAACGCATGAAAACGATTTTTTTCCCATTGTTAATAAATCCAAACAAAGAAGCTCGCTCAAAAAGAAATACCAACTTCTGTTAAATAAATAAAAAAAATGCAACACCGGATGCGAAAACTACTAATAGGTGAGAAAAAAAGAATCCGCCGTGAATGAATTCACCATGCTGCCAGTAGATGGCAGCACGTCAATTCATTCATTTTGACGTTTTTAATTAATATCTTTTTAACTAATTACAATTTCGGAATTTGAATAGTCGAAATGGATTCCTTGGATTATTTTCCATCTTTTGGTACTTAAGGATAATTTCAGGATTCAGTGGTTCGTGAGAAGATAGAAGGACATAGATACATATGTTTGTTGACGTTCGAATTTTAATATATAAGATGCACGCTTTGGATATCACAAAAGTTTGGTTATTTGGCAAACTTTTCTTACTTACTAATAGTATGTAAAGTAGGGATCGTTAAATGTAGGAATACATGAAGAGATGAATGCAGAAAAATACAAACTAATGAATTTTGCAGCACCCTCCCAAACATTTTAAAAGACTATTTTATTAATTTAAGAAACGCCTCCTAGATATTTACTATCACATTATGTCGACAATTTATAAATTCAGAAATTCATCTACAGAAGAGAGAAACACATTTCAGTTAGGAATATATTGTAAGAATTACATACCAGTCAGTCTGTTCAGCCGATTGCTTCGGACTTGCACAAAAGTCTGAAAAGAAGAGAAAGGTTTGGTTTGGTGGAGTTTATACTCTGGCGCAAAAACCATTTTTGATTATGCTGCGCCAAACATATGGTCTAGGATAAAATCTTAGTATAGGAGTTTAGTTAAAAGGAGTGTCAATATTTGAAGTCTATAAAAGCTTGCAACAAGGTAAAAATGACCTAAAAACAAGGTAAAAAATTTTTATATCAAAGAGTAAAAACCAATCATTCTTAAAAAAAGTAAAAAGTTGTGGATGAAGATCTTTGTGAAGGATGTCTTTAAGAGTGATAGAGGAGGAATGAAATCAGCGGATGCGTTGATGATTAAATTGCCGACATTCAATAAGAATGTGGAGAACAGTCATTTGGCATTGGCATGCTGTACAAAGAGGTGCGGGTTTCCCCAATAACAGATGCCCATGCGTGAATCTGGTATGGCCAATTCGTAATCGAGTGAGGACAGTGTCGAGTTTTCTGTGAGGCAAACTAGGCCAAAAGGTAATTAGATGTTTGATGCAGTGAAGCTTATTTGTTTCTTTCAGGTTCCACCGACTTTGCCAATTTGAGTGAAGCTTGATTTTTACATATTTTTTTATATCATTGAGAGGAACAGGAGAGTTAAGACTATTGGTAGCGGATTTCGCTAAATTGTCTGCATGCTGATTTCCAGATATACCAACGTGAGAGGGAACCCAGCAAAATAGGACAGAGAATCCCCTACATGCAAGTTGATCATGCACTTCAAGGACATTAAATTTTAATGGGTGGCTAAAACGGTGGAGTGATGTCAAGGATTCTAGGGCACTTAACGAATCGGTATAAATGATATAGTTATCTGATGTACTACTAGAAATTTGATTCAATGCAAGGAGGATGGCGGTGATTTCTGCTGTAAAAATGGAGCAAGATGAGTGAAGTTGAAATGAGAGAGTAGAATTGATAAAAACACAAGCAAAGGAAGTGGAAAGAGCTTTTTGAGCCATCTGTAAAAATAGGAATAAAATTATGGTAGATATCTCGGTGATCTGCAAAGAGTTGCTGGTAAACCTCAGGGGCCGTATTAGCTATGTCAAAGGTCTTAAAAGGATTTAAAAATTTTAATCCATGCGATTTCCATGGAGTGAGATGATGCTTCAAATTGGGTACAACCTGCAAATCCTCCAGATTTAGATTACGAAGTAATTCAGATGCTCTAGTAAAAAATGAAGGAATGACGGATGGTCTGGCTCTGTGCAAGCGGAGAATAAATTGACTTTCTGTATATTTAAAAAAAGGATGCCCAGGAAGTGATAAAATTTTAAAATAGTAATGAAGAGTCAGAATTCTGCGTCTGTGGTCAAGAGAAGGCTCGCAACACTCAACATACAGACTTTCAACTGGTGATGTGCGAAAAGCTCCACTGCAAAGTCTGAGGGCAGAGTGATGAATGGGGTCCAACCTTTTTAACACACTCTGTCGTGCAGAGCCGTATATCACGCAACCATAAGAAGAGAAAGGAACAATAAGACTGGAAATCAAAACTATCTACTGTATTACCGCCAACGAGAAAAACCCTAGACACCAGACATGCCTGTGGCGAGAGTCATGGAAACGGGATATTCCACTGCGTTTTGGGGATGAAGGAAAGGGCTTCATTTCATTTGGCGCAGATACCGACGGAAGTCTCGTTTCGCTTTGTTCTACGATCGAAAACGAATTCCTCGTCTAACGAAGTGTGCTTTGTTCGCCAAATGTTGCGGTTGATTTTATACCCGTTTACCTCCTTTCTTCCACTCGTCTACTTGCGGCAACCCTGTCCAGGGTTTTCCTCCTGGCGGTAGGACAGTACCAACATTTCCACCTAAGCTAAATGGTCAACTAACGTTACGATGGTGCAAAAGGTAAGCAACGTAAAAACAGTTGAATCTTAATTAACCGCTATCAGTTCTGAATGATTTAAAAATCATTAATTTGAAAATGCACTCAGTAGTTTTAATAAGGATGTCAAGGACAGGAGCCGACGTTGCTATATAGATAAGATTTCTGGCGACTCCAAATCGATTAGACCGTCGTGATAGTTAATTTTCGTCCATGAGCGAATGAATGCTGATGAACAGCGCGAGGAAACTGATGATAAAATATCCTGCTTGTAAAAATGACAAGCGAAGAACAGCAAAATGTGATCAGTAACGTGAAAACGACTCCTAAAGACGGACTAAATGTTTTTGAAGCAGACATAAAATGCATTGAACAGCAGGAGGAAGCCTGAGTACTAGTGTTCCTTACACATCGATAGACTATCGAAGCCAAGTCGATAGTATCGGGTTTTCGCAACTATCGACTGAAACAATCGATAGTATCGACTTTCTCAAAACTATCGATAGTATCCTCAAGGGCAATACTATCGATAGGCTCATTTTCAGTCGATAGTTTTAAAACTATCGACTGGAACTATCGATAGTTTCATCGCCTGAGAGAAAAGTATCGATAGTTTTGAGAAAGTCGATACTATTGATAGTTTCAGTCGATAGTTGTGAAAACTATCGATAGTTGAACTATCGATGTTTAAGGAACACTACTGTGTACGGACGTGATGTTTTTCATGAGATGGCGTAATGCAGCAGCTAAACAAACTCGATCTGCAGAGAAGCAATTTACTATCAAAAATTTTTTAGAGAAAATTTGACGGTTTTATCATTGTCGATTCATTTTAACACTGTTTTAATTTTTTTCTAAAGATAGGCTAAATTATGAAACTGTTGGTGATATATCTTCTCTCATTCATCTTGAAATACAGTATATCAAAAAAGGTAATAAGCTTAATACGTAGTACAGGATATTTTACATAAAAAGTAATTTTCCAATTTTCTATCTCTATTGTGCAGCATCGGCAATCGCCATTAATGTCAGTTAACTGAGAGTCTACTGCAAAATCAAAATACGGATCAAATATCATGTTTGAGAAAAAGTATCCTTGTAACACGACACTGCGTATAACTCAGTGTTTCCCAACGTGGGGCCTCACATGGGAGCAATTTGATTGTTATGGGGGGGGGGGGGATCCGGAAATGGAAAAGAAGAAATCGGCTGAATATAACACAACGGGGAGACTTGAGACTGAAGCAAACTAATTTGGAACTTAACATAAAAACTCTTTGCATTTATAGGAAAATCTTTCTTTAAAATTATTTGGCACTTGAATTTGAGTTCTTCATTATACGTTTTGAAAATTTACTTGCAGTGTTTCTCAACAATTTCATAGTGATTTCTACCAAAACTTATCATTTTTTGAATATTAAAAATTTGGTATTTATTACATAAGAGCAAAAGAATTTTTGAAAGGCTTAGGTGGGTCATGGAACAAAAAAGATTGGGAAACACTGGTATAACTCATTATTTCGGAAGAGAAAAAAAAGTGATGCTTATCAGTTGTTTTCCCTCAGAGTTCTATGGTAATTGATTATCCGACTTTTTCACTGTACACGCAAATGAAGTCTATTCTACTGACGTCACAGCTCACATGACAAACTTAGCTGTGCATTATAATCAACGCATCTAACACATTTGTTTACGCTCAGCTGTAAAATCAAGATCGTTTTCTTTCAGCAAAATGCATAATGAATTACAGGCGCGGCGCAACTCGTGTATATCATGTGTATTTAAAAACTATGGAACTAGGGATAATCTTATTGGACAGAAATTACTGATTTGATGTCATCCACTACTAATAAGTCGTACACGCTTAACTGCAAGAATTGGCAGATGTCAGACCTCAGAGTTATACTGCAAATTTGGAGTAACTTCTACATAACGTAAAATTCAGGACATTCGAAATAATAAAGAAACTTGCATAATTAACAAAAAGATACCAACTTACTGTATTAATGCCAGAATCGTCTCGTTTTGGCTTCCTTGCGGTCCTGAAAACACAAGAATCAACTTTGAATCACTAAACTCAAAGGGAATAAGAAACAGACATAAAAGGAAGAAGACGATAGTCTTACTTGGGTATTTTCGACAATTTCTCCACTTCCTGATTGAAGTGCGACTCGAGCTCAGGCTCACGGAGGGTTAAACCGCATATTGGACAACACAAATCGCTGTCCTTCTTTCGTTTGCTACCTACGGAGCAAAATGAGTAAAAATTAACACAAGAATAGAAAGAATTTTTGGAATAATTTAAAATCAAAGAATTTTTGGAATAATTTAAAATCAAAGAATTTTGGAATCATTTAAAATCAAAGAATTTTTGAATCATTTAAAATCAAAGAATTTTTGAATCATTTAAAATCAAAGAATTTTTGGTATTTAATAAAGAATTTTTGGAATCATTTAATAAAAAAAAATTTGGAATAATTTAAAAATTGAAGAATTTTTGGAATAATTTAAAATCAAGGAATTTTTGAAATGATTTAATAAAAAAATTTTGAAATAATTTAAAAATTAAAGAATTTTTGAAATAATTTAAAAATTAAAGAATTTTTGAAATATAAAATCAAAGAATTTTTGGAATCATTTAAAAATTAAAGAATTTTTGGAATCATTTGCAAACTCTAGGACTACGAACTACTGATAGACACACACTTACTTCTACGAGTTCTTCTCAAATCAACATTGATTATCTCATCAAATCTCGAGGCATCTAGAGAATCATTTGGAGACTCCGTGCTGCTAGGTGACGCCGGAACGTTCGACTCACTCTCTTCCTCGCGATTAGAACACTGACAGTGAGAGTTCGAGATCGAATCCCGTAAACAGTCATATTCCGTGTCCTTTATGCATTGATCTGGATTATCATTCTCACCCGATCCATCGTTTTGAACTTCTTGATTATCTACTGCTTTAGTGCAGTTTTCTGTGAGTGGCGCACAATCTTCGGATAATTCTGAATCTTCTAAAGGTTTGTTAAGTTCGTTAGTTAGAGGCTGAATCGTGTCAGCTTCCGTGTCTGGAATGCCTTTATGTTTCATGGCGCTCAATGTGCATGAATCTGTTAGATCCGTAATATATGTGGATTTATCAGTGAGCTGGAAGGGGAAAAAAATGTCAGGTTTGTAAATGAAAGAGAGGTAATAAACAGTAAAATAATTTGCATTCGTATCTAAAAAATAATTATACGTTAATACACTAAACGTACCGACACTTAATATATCGTCGCTTAACAAGTAACACCACCTATCTCAATTTTTTGAAATTTCAAAGAGGAAAAAAAAAAAAAAAACTGAATTTCTCACAACCAATAACGAATATTGATGAATTTTTTTAACAATTGATATAAACATGAGACCACATTCTCCTACCAGATGCGGGAAAAAAATTCAGAAATATTCGTTATTGGTTGCGAAAAATTCAGTTTTTTTCTTCCTCTTTGACATTTCAAAAAATTCAGATAGGTGGCGTTGCTTGCTAAGTGACAATATACCTATTCGTACTGTAGTCGGTAAAATGACCGGTTTTTAGATAAAAAAAAAACTTTATTTTTACTGATTAAATGTTGAAAATATTGATTTTAGTAAGGAAATAATTATCAAAGTAAATTTAAGGTAATAATTCAACAAAAAATAATTTTGTGGAATTTCTATAGAGTTATCGTCATCACAGACAGACAAAAATCGTTACGTGTGTTTTTACCGATGTTGACGAAGACGAGATAGATTTGTACAGCGACTGAAATTTTATTTATATAGACTGGCATACAAAAGTTACGGAACATTTCGTAAAATGCGAGAAATTTGCAATTAATACGAAAACTATGTTTCGAAATCAGTTCTGGAGAATCGTGTGACATTCAATAGTCTCATATACATATTACAGTGGAGATTCGGTCACGAGGGCAATTAGGGGGACCACCAGAAAGGGATGAAGCCGAAAATGGAGTTTCACCCATCCTGTTTCACAGAAAGCTGATAACGAGATGCAACTTTTATCAATGGTTATGGTTTAATGTGCAAAATATTTACATGCGTTTTCGTAAGCATAGCACAAATATTCGGGAAGATATAAATGTTTCTTTAAAAAATCCCAAATTTTTCCCGCATGTGTTTTGCTTATAACATGCGGAGTTTTCTTTAAAATTATTCGAAATTTGCAGAAAACTTGACAATACGTAACAGAAGTATTGTATTAAACTTTGAAGTAAATGCGTTAAATATTACAGGAAATATGAGTGTTTGTACTAAATAATTTTTTACTGCGCATGTGCGAGACGCAGCGGAATTTTTCTTTCATAACTTCAAAACCATATATAGAGAGCAACTTTTAAAAAAATTCCAGTTGAATCCCATTAAAATTCAGAAAGCTGTCAGCATTTTCAGTGAGGTGAATTTTAATTCATCTTTAAGAGAAGCTAAATGATGAGGGTTCTTGCACAAACTCGTATTCTTTAAACTTTAATCTTCGAATGGTATTCGAGAAAATGCAATTTAAATAATGTATTTAATTTATAAGGGATCATGGTATTCAGGATATTCAATTTTACTAAAATTCAATGTTACTGTTCGAAGATTCAAATTCGCACATGCGCAGTAAAAAATTATTTAGTACAAACACTCATATTTCCTCTAATATTCAACGTATTTACTTCAAAGTTTAATACAATTCTTCTGTAACATATTGTCAAGTGTTCTGCAAATTTCGCAAAATTTGAATGAAAACTCTGCATGTTATAAGCAAAACACATGCGGAAAAATTTGGGATTTTTTAAAGAAACATTTATATCTTCCCGAATATTTGTGCTATGCTTACGAAAATGCATGTAAATATTATGCACATTAAACCATAACCATTGATAAAAGTTACATCTCGTTATCAGCTTTCTGTGAAACAGGATGGGTGAAACTCCATTTTCGCCTTCATCCCTTTCTGGTGGTCCCCCTAATTGCCCTCGTGACCGAATCTTCACTGTAATATGTATACGATACTCTAATGAATGTCATATGATTCTCCAGAACTGATTTTGAAACAGTTTTCGTATTAATTGCAAATTTCTAACATTTTACGAAATGTTTCTTAACTTTTGTATGCCAGTGCATATAAGATGAAGATAAGATATATATTTGAATGTCTTTTTGTTTCTTGTTTGTATATATGTATATATATATTAATTATAACCAATGTATATGAAATGACAGTAAACATTATGTTCAAAAGGAAAACAACAAACAATTTAGTAATTCTTTGCAAAAAATTCAATTTTAACTAAACTATAACTAATTTAAAACAAAATAAATTAAAAAATACTAATAAATACCAATAAGAACATAGGGATATGTGAACACAGCATATGAACACAGTTACATTTAAGACTATAAATAGAGAATTGTATATGAATTAAATCCAAAAGTAGAAGAAAAAGGCAATCCAAGATTTGGAATTTCAACAATTAAAGTGGCTAGCTAGACTGTGGATTAGCTCGTCATGTTAAATCTGATTTTATTGCGCAAACCATCCATGAAACCTAATTGTTGAAAAAACAGAAAGGGTAATCAACCCTAAATAAGAAGAAAGAAAAACAGGTATTCAAACTTATATCCAATCACACCAAGTTAGTTTAGTTATATTTAAGTCCCATTTTTGAAGCAACACGAGCGCTATTTTGGGACGGATCTGGTACTTTTCAACCGTGGTCAGATGACGAGAACGACACCTAAGCGGGCACCTACTCTTCAAACTTCCGCACCACACCAACGGGAGGACGTTTGATGCGGTTTTGGTGAGCACCCCGACAGATTTAAGGACCACCAGGCCCGCTTTCATAGCGGTTCTTGGGTGGAATTAGGTTTCGAACCTGGAACCCTCAAACTCCAAAGCCGAGACATTACCATCAGGCCACCGCTGCTTGTCATCACATTAAGAAATGCGCAAATTCCATGTGATAATACGCATCGTAATTTTAAAATGTTATTTCCTGAAATATATAGTTACGTGTATGCGTTTTTAATTTCAAGTAATCAGTAAAATTTTCGATATTATTTATTTAAGTCAGCCTATAGATCGAAAAACATGACTAACAGACTTCGCATGTTGCAGTTCTATAGATGACATCACAAAACATTAGCAGTTAAGTTCTAGAAGAATATTATTCAATTATATTCTAAAAAAATCTCAAATCCGGCATCGGCGATGTACCGTTGTTGCAGGATAAGAAAGGTTCTACCGCATCTATGATCTAGCATTAGAAAGCAACGCCTCCCTCCAATCTCTTGTAATTTATACATTAAGCTTTTCTAAGGCGGTGGTTGGGGGTGGGGAGAGGTATTGGCATAGAACACACAGATAATAAATACCGCAGTCATACCGATAATGCGTCAGTCATAGGTATTATATTCTCAGTCATGGGCATTATCAGGTGACAATAGGTATTCTCAGTCTTGTATAAAGTAATTAACAGCAGATTGATGGATGGGGGTGGGAAGACGTATTGGTATGGAACACACAAATAATAAATACCGCAGTCATACCGATAATGCGTCAGTCATAGCCATTAGCAGGTGACAATAGGTATTCTCGGTCTTGTATAGAGTAATTAACAGCCGACTGACGTACGGTGGTGGGGAGAGGTATTGGCATGGAACACACAGATAATAAATACCGCAGTCATACCAATAATGCGTCAGTCATAGGCATTATCAGGTCAGTTATAGGTATTATATTCTCAGTCATAGGCATTATCAGGTAACAATAGGT
>BGPR01000828.1:172659-205897 GCA_013235015.1 Araneus ventricosus | reverse complement strand
TATTATATTCTCAGTCATAGGCATTATCAGGTAACAATAGGTATTCTCAGTCTTGTATAGAGTAATTAACAGTCGATTGATGGATGGAGGCGGGGAGATTTTGGCATGCAACAAACTGATAATAAATACCGCAATAGATTCAATAATGTGAATTAAATTGAAAAAATAAGTAATATGCATAATGCAAAAAATAATGTGGGTTGTTGCAATGAAAATTCTGTACTGTATCTTTTAAGTATTCTAATTATTTAAAAGTTGTTATTTTTTGAATTTTAAAACATTTTAAATTTTAATAGTATCGTTTGACATCATAAGCATTATAATAGCCTTGAAAGATTATAAAATCTCATTAAAAGGTAGAGTAGTACCATTATATTGTAAGGCTAAAGTATGTCGATGTATATAAAGTATGTCTCCTCGATTCACGACTTGTCAGTCTAAGTCGAATTTTTATTTTTAAATATTATTTTCATTCAAACGGGTTAAAAAACAAAAGCATCCAGTCAATGTACATAATTATATTACATAATGTGGAAAACAGAGTTCCCACTCTTATTGCAGAAAAAAATTCAAGGACTTTTCAAGGACCTTTTACAGAAAATTCAAGGACCATAATATTACATATTTTAGACATAAAAATGCAAATGACAAATTTAAGTCAAATTAATCATTTGCATTTTTATTTTTGAAATGAAAAATTTCATACGGATCTACAATTCTAATAATAAAACTGGGTAGGGTCAGGTGGGGTAAAATGGGTAGTCAAAATATACGACTTCAAAAAAAAGAACAGATTTTTAATTATATTTGTAGTTTTTTGAGTTGGATATTATAGTTAGCTGTTCTGACTTCTATTCCTCAACTAATATATTTTTTCATAGTTTCTTTATAAGTGTGTGGTAACACATTAAACTGAAGTGGACAAGTTTATGCCATATGTTATGTGTTCTAACTTTCACCGCCAGGACCAGATTGAGGAATTCTTATTATAGTGGCATAATATCTTTTTTTTTGGGGGGGGGGGCATTTCTGCTGCTGTTTCAACTTGCAGATAAGGGAGAAAAAATCTGTTTTTAATCTCATATTTTTAAAATGGGGTAAAATGGGCATATAGTTAGGCTTAACATTCTGCGCCTTGTGTAAGATAGATACAGCATTTTTTTCTTAAATAAATAATTCATTTATGATAAATTTAATATTAATGAAACATAAATATTCCATATCATAACTAGTTTTAAAAAATCCTGCGCCTAAAGGATCAGGAAAATTACCAGTTTCCTCTCATGAAGAGGAGCACATAACTGTTGAATCTTTAAAATGTATTAAAGATGTGGTTATCAGAGGGATCTAAAGTGTATAGTTAAAAACCTAAAAGCAATTCCACACAAGATAACACTTTCTTTGTCAGCTGCCACAAGTTTGTAACCAGATGTTTCTGTTTTCTCTGATATGCCTTCAAGTTCTCAGAACCTGTCTTTGTCTCCACCTCAAGAGAGATCACAAACTACAATTTCTTCAACATACAAAGATCTGAAATGCGTAAAATTTTCAGCAATATTGCCAAAAGCTTCAAATTCCACAACTACATACATGAATAATTCTAAGCAAAAATGCAAACGTGTGCAGACAAGTGATGGTGAAATTTTAACAAGTGAAGATGTAATAGAAAGGCTAAAAATGTGAAGAGAAAACAGCAATGTAATTTCCTTGCAGAAGAAGTATCTGGAAATGATATTACTGATAATACAGCTGTGAAACCTGGGTAAAAGCATTATATTTGAGGGGGAAAAGCAAGCCAATATTCATTAGCAAAATTATGGTTGTTGAAGGAGATACCTATAAAATGAAATATTTGAAAAAATTAAGATGGGCAACTTTCATTTTTCTGGCTGTAGATGACACAGATTATATCAAAGATGATCAAATAATAAAAATATTGAATGAGCCACAATTTAATAACAGAGGTCATTAATTTTTTGAGGAATAACAGATATACTGAATCATAACTTGGTGGTAAAAACCTTATTTTATTTTTTGGCAAATTAACTGTATAATTTGAGCTTTTAAAAATAAGTTAATAAAAAATATTTTTAAATCTGACTTTTGCTGTTATTATATCACTGTACTGCAACAAATATTTTTTTAAAAAATATTTGTTACTGTATCAGATTTGCATACCCATTTTCACCTTGGTAGGGATAAAACGGGTATACAAAACTTATGGTTAAAAACTATCTCCCAGCAAACATATATATATATATATAATTATTAATGAAACTTACTTATTTTTACTCTTAAGATGTGTAATGTACAGAAAAAAACAAAGAAGGTTTTTAAAAGTAACATTTTGTCAATACTTTTTAAGTGAAAAGCTAAAACTACCCATTTTACCTCACCTGACCCTACCAAATTTTATCCATCTAACTATTTAAATTTTTGAGTTATTTTGTTCACATGAACACAGACTTCCCTGACTCTATGAAATTAAATAACATACATTTTGAAAACATATTTCATTGCAGAGAAAATCGGTTATTGGTATTTAAAACAAAATTCTGTTATAATATATCAGTTACTTTCAAAATACATTAGGATAATTGCAGGAGTATTTTACTCGACGGAGGAATAAACCTCTGTAGTTTTTACTGTATTGTCAAATTAAGCTGTCTTTTAATATAAAAAGAGAGAAAAGATTGATGATTGACAGTGTTACGTAAGCACAATTCCCCGCCTACCAATTGTAGCGCCCTCAAGTGGCCGAATGTAAGAACCTTGCAGTATCGATAAAATACTGATCTTGTCAACAGCTTCACCCATATGCGAACAAATCAACTCCCATTCAGCGGAGAAAAATAAATCATATTATTAAAATCAAAAGAGGTCCGTCGTATTTATTACAATTCTCTCCAGACAGCATATTCCCATAAAAATACCCTTTTTCTGGTATTCGAATTCTCAAGGCAAAACCAAGTCAAAAACTGGTTTTCTCTTCTGTCCCAAACAAATATTGGATGGACAATTTCCTAATTTTTAAAGGACCTTTCAAGAACCTAACGAAAAAGCAAGTATTTTTCCAGAGCCCTGAGTAAGACAAATAAAATTCAAGGAGTTTTCCAGGACCGTGGGAGCCCTGGAAAATGCATAACATGTACTCTATTGTGCATACTATAAACATAAATACAACCTGAAATTCCGCCTTATTTTGTAATTTACTTTTTGTGGTCGTTAAGTCGAGGATAAGGTATGTTTTATCGCATTTTGAAACAAGATCTGACAGCAGGCCGTTTTGGAGTCGTCCCTTGAAGGACGTATTAAAGAAGTTTGAACGTTCCAAGCAATTTTGAAGTACAGGGTGGTGATAAATTATTGGACACATTTCAAAAATTAACAAAAAAAAAATAATAATGTTGTTAACTACTTTTTTTTAATGAGAAAGCATTTTAAAAAGTTTTTTTTTTTTTTCAGACAAATAATGCGCAGTTAAGGCGGTATAGGTGGTCGTGAATTATTAGACATATCCCATTTTTGAGAGCCCTTATCTGCGAAACTATTAAAGCTAGAAGAAAAATAAAAGCTTATATTAGTAGGGAATTTTACGCTCTTCAATTTTTTAAATCTATTGTAATTCGAAAACTGAATAGTTTTGGAGATATTCAATAAAAACTGAAAAAGGAAACCAGAAAACGCGCATCTGCTGATCCGTAGCCAATGCGTATGGAAATCTCTCATTGTAGCGAATTTAGGACGCCGGCCGTAATCGTACGCTACCTATAGAAAATAAAACTTTATTTGCTCTCTCATTTTAAAAAAAATACAGTTATAACATTTTTTTTTTATAAATGTTTTAAATGGGTTCAATAATTTATGACCAATGATTATGATTATATTAACAAGTATATGCTATAAACTAATATTATATATATTATAACTATATGCACATAAACTAATGAACCGAAATGCCGCACTGCGGAATAACTAATGCGCCGCATTATGCAAAGCATATAAGAAAGTTGAGGGGAGAACACTCCCTGGTTTCCAAATAAACTTGCATTTCTGTAAAAATTTTAAGGGTTTTTTTTTTTTAATTTTTATGCATGCCTTTCACATGCCTGACAACAGAGCAAGCAATTAGTGACATATTGAGAGGAATCTTTCACTGGTAAAGGGAGAATGAAGTCGATCCGGGTAAGACTGTTTAAAAACGGATATTAGATTGGAAACAGTCGTTTTTATAAACGCATAATCTATTTTGACAGCTCTAACATATAAATTAAACGCACATATCATTTAGAAATAATAAAAATTTATATCAAACGCAACATTTTTCGAGAGGCAAACTCAAAATGAGTTAGGCGTGCTTTAATTATGTATATTATTTATGAGCCTAAGTAGTACACGTGATGCGCTCTGTTAGAAAAAAAAAAAACTGTTATCATGACGGTATTTTGAACGAAAAAAAAAACACTAAGTTCAAGAACTGAAATTCGGAAGCGTTTTGAAATTGAAATTTGAATTTAAAAAAAAACAAACCCTGAAATGAACTATTCAATTTTGCCTCAGTAACAAAAAAAGATATCTGCGAAAGTCGCCTTAGATAATACTGCAGCGCCATTTCTGACGATTTTTTTTCTTTATTTGTTTATTTATTTTATTTATTTGTTTTCACAGAGTGTACTACATACCATAGAAATTTTGTTTCAAATGGAAACATAGAACCAAATTTCGGGCCTTCTGAATAGGTGAACTTTAATTTTAGACACCCTGTACATAAACATTTATTCGAGACCATGCGCTGAAAACTACTGAAACAAAAATAAACAAACCGCTGTCGGAAGTGAGATTCGAACTAGCGTGCCCATTCGTAAAATTTGCATGACATTGACCCGATGGTCAAGCGCCTTAAACCACTACGCCACTCTGATAATTGAACAAACCCCGTGTCAAACTATTTAAAACTGAAATTCCTTTACGAATTAAAAAAAAAAAAAAAAAATATTATATATCTTTACACAAACCGTTTTTACAAGAACATTATTCTGAAGGAAATAAATGTTTGTCAGATTGATTTTACACTAAATACATGACATTTTTAGAAAATCCAGATTTTTTTTTTTTTAATAATTTCAGTTGAGTAGTTCCCAGATAAGTGAATAAGTGATGTTACTATATAAGCGAGAACATTTACTATAATAGCAAATTGGCCTCATAGATATTAAAAAAAAAAAAAAAATCCGAGAAAAGATAAAACTTCTATTAAGCCAACTTTTTAATCGTGAATCTAATTAAATCGATTTTTTTCACTGTCTTATTTATTAGTCTTATTTTTTTTCTACAGTGATCACCTGTCACTTTTACAGCAAATAAAAAATTACCATATTTAAAGAACACGAAGAATTTCCTGCGCAGCATATAAATAAGCATAATACTTTTTCGAAGTTTGATACTGAAATTTCTCTTAAAATCTACCGATAAAATACTCGATTTCCGTTTCGGTTAAAAATTATTCTTTTAAACAATAAAACTGAAAAAATACAAACAATATAAAATTCAATAGTTACTTTTTCAATAATCAAGCAAAAATCTTTTTCATTTTTCTTTTACCATCAGTAAACATTCTGATAAGGTGCATTGCAATTTCAAAAAGAAAAAAAAGTGAATTTCAACATTTTATTATTATGCACAAATGACAGTAAATAGCAGAAAAAAATTTAACATACCAATTTTTTAAGTTTTTATTTTTAAAATTTAACAATTCATAAAATATACTAGACTTCAACTAAATTTTAAAAATATCGTAGTTCGGTAAAGGGAGTTAGATTACCGAAAGATATCAAAATTTACCGAAATACATCAGAATTTCTTAAAAATAAACCAAAATAAAAACGCAGAGCAAAAAAATTTACATTTTTTGTAGATATTTGGCGGGGGGAGGAGAGATAGAGAAATAAAAGGAGAAATAAATATTTAATGAAAGCATGAGAACAGGCTTTTTTTAAACAAAATAAAACGAACACACGAATAAAATTGTATTATTTCAATAATTTTTCAATCAATTTACTAATAAAATAAATTAAAGGTAATTTTATTCTGGAAAAAGACTGCTTATCAACATATATTAAAAATCGTCATTAATTCATACTTCTGCTTTAAAAAAAATTCATGGCGCATGAAAATTCACATTTACTATATAGGTCATTCTAATAAATAGTATTACACATTTTAAAAAATTATAAATATTGTCATTTCTAGATAGAGCTGACTGAACTAAAGATACCAGGTTCGAAACCAGGACAGAATTTCGAAACTAATTTCCTGCTGACGCTTACAGACTACTTGACAGCTACTTCACTTTACTGTACCATATAGAAGAACTTTACCGATAAATTTTTAATTATTTTCTAATGGCTTGAATTCGATTTGAATAATTATTCATCCCCTAAGATTTTAGAATAATTTTAGATACTTTAGACATAAAAATTAATGTTTTTGGCATTTAAAAAAAAAAATCAATTTGTGAAAAATTTTACCAAGAAAACTATGAACGAAATAATAAAACTAATGAGATAAAATGTACGAACTAAAAAATAAATACCTTGATAATCAAAATAGAAAAGGATGAGTTACTCAAAAAATAATACTTTGATTTTATTGCATGTTACAGAAATCTAAATTAAAATAACATTACGTCTTATATCTGTAGCGGAATGTAGATGCATGATCTTTGAAATAAATCAAAGGATAAAAAAAGTATATGAAAATAAAGAAGACGGTATGCTTAAAAGTCGCTATTTCAATACAATCATAAATAGAAAAAAAAAGAGTGGTAAAAATAATTGATTTTTAGTAAGTTGGTAACAAAATATGTTTAACGACGATAAAAAAATAAATAAATAAACCTTTAATAAGCAACATTTGTTTTTTAATTATTAATTTTTTATTAATTATTTCATTATTTATTTAAAAAACATCTACGAAATCGTTTGATAGAATCCAACTGCAAATGATTTATTTGTAGAAAACCCCCGAGAGCGGCAAGATTTGGAAATGAAAACAAACACATCACGGCATGAATTTACTTCAATCAAATGACATCGCATGGAAATCACAATACTATATAACAGCTAATCACGCAAATGAATCACTGATTGCATGCAAAACCAAAATTTATAATTATTATGAATGAAAAATGTCGATTAAAACAGATAAAATGTTTAAAAATTTTAGATAAATCGAACTTACAGTTTCCTTTTCTAACTCTGAAGTCAGATCACTTTGTAATTCCATCGCACGACATTAGGAAAATATTCATCACAAATAAATGGAAAAAATAAACAAGGTAGATTCCATGTTTCAATTAGCAACCAAATTCCTTACAAAATTTTTCATTTCGTTTAAAATTAAAAGAGATTTTCGCACAGCGTTAAAACAGTGAAGTCCGAAATCAAAATAAACCCATGTCAAACCGCAGTGCATGATGGGAAGGTAATCAATCCATGCTGCCATCTAGCGATCTTCTACGATACTAAATATTCCCAAGACTTTGCAGAATTGGATGTTAAATGTATCAGTTTTTTTCAGAAGGCTTATATCCGAGAATTATTTCGTATAACTTTTTAGCTTTGCTTTGTACTGTGAAACGCCTTTAGTAAGTCGCTTGTTAGTACAGCATTCTCGTAAGAATGTTGTTTTGTTTTGGTCTCTTTCAATTCCTATTCATTCCAAAGTTTAAAAATAATTAAAGAAATAATCGAAGTAATAATGAATAATAAAAGATAAAATAAATAAAAATAATAAGGGATTATCACCTTTATAACGTCGCAGGTATTCGATAGTGTGTCGCCTACTCAGAGCTTTAAACACATCGATCTTTTTCTTCTGAGTTGAAATATAAACTGTCGTATTCAGTGGCGAATCCGGGGGGGGGGGGCGGTGAGGCTGCAGCTCCTCCCAGAGCTAAACCAGAATTTTTGATTTTATTTGAAATCACTACGGCTTTTTATTCTCAATCTCCCTTTTTTTTAAATAATAATAAAAAACCGTGACAACATTGCTTTTTAGCCAAACAGGCTCGAAAATTTTTCCTACTTTTGTAGTCATTCCACTCGTACTTGTAGCGTTGACGCGATCGGAAATATTTTTTGGGTTAGTTATTTCATTGTGTTTTTTTTAGTAAATCATCGAGAGTATTGAAGCGTTCTTTATGATTTTTATTGCTAGGTGAATAAAGTCTAAAATTAAAGCGTTTTGGCTTATATAAGCCATGAGGTTTGGCGTTCGTCACGACGATACAAAATTTTTATGACCTCAGCCCCCTCCAGACCCAAATCCTGGATTCGTTACTGGTCGTATTCCCTTTTCTTCCGACACAACAGATCAACCCAAAGACTTAATTTTATAAGGCGACTCAAGGTCTTCCCAGATTTGTATAGATTAGCTAATGGTGGATTCATGAATGGGGGGGGGGGGTGAGGATATATTTGAGTTACGAACTCATATACCCGCGGATAGACAGACTTTTAATGGATGAAATCCCTTAGATCGGCGATTCCCAACTTTTTTGGTTGTGCGTACCACCCGTTACGCAAAAAATATTTTGAGACTCACTAACTAAATACGCAAGTAAAAAAATACAAACACATATAATACATATATAATAATATATATACTTCTATAGATAAGCACAAACTTCTATACATACACTGTCTAATCAAGTGGATACTTTCGGATCGGACACTTTGGGATTTTCACATTTTTTAGAACTTCTCCTGAAAGGCTAAACTGACTGTCCTTGAACTTCTACCATGTAAAGAATCGACACTAACTCACATTTTACAGTGAAGATTCGGTCCTCAGGGTAATTAAAGGACCGCCTACAAATTGATGAAGACGAAAATTAATTTGGCCCACTCCGCTTCAAAGAACTCTTATAACGAGATGAAACTTCCAACAATTGTTATGTTTGATGTGCATAATATTTACATGAATTTTGTAAACGAAGCATAACTATTCGGGAAGATATAAAGGTTTTCTTAAAAAATCCGAAATTTTCCTGCTGGTTTTTTGCTTATAACATGCAGAGTTTTCTGTTATATTATACGAAACTTATAAAAAAAATGAAAATATGTTAGAGAATCATTGTGTAAAAATTTGGATTTTTTTTTTAAATATTAGAGAAAATTTGAGTAGTTGTATTAAATAATATTTTACTGCGCATGCGCGAGACATAGAGTAATTTTTCTTTCATAACTTCAAAGCCAGATATGTAGGGCAACTTATGTAAAAATTCCAATCAAATATCATTAAGATTTAGAAAGATATCAGAATTGCAGTGAGCAGAATTTTTGCTTCCCTCTAAGAGAAACAAAACGATGAGGGGTTTTCCATAAATTGATAAATCGGGCCAGTCCTGCCCCGATTCACGCAAGGTTACAGTCAGGTGGAAATCACTATACCGTAAATGTAGTTTATCCTGAAATCCTTGCAAATTAAAATAATCAGTCATAATACTAAATATATGCAATATTTCATAATTTTTATATTCGTATAGAGAACGTTGGATCAATCTAATCATAAAAAGTGAACCTACAAAATTATATTGTATAGTACGGTACGGTAGGAATTTCTGGCAGAAGGTCCAATGTAGCTTACATTGTGTGGCTCAATGAAGTAGTTTACCGCGTTTTGAGCCAAATTTCTGTAGAACGTCGTTTTACCCTTTGAGGTAATCAATATGAAGCGTTTTACGAAAAGATAAAGGAATAACTATCAACTTCATATATTTTTCTTGAAATAATTTCTTTTATTTGAAATTCTGAAATCATTTGAAGCAAAGGTTAAGTCGATTTACTGTGAAGTAATGGATCAGAATACAGATGTTCATAGAAAAATTATGATGTCAAAGATTCCCATCATCTAAAATCGGAATCAATCTTCTGAAAAAAAAGTAAAAAAAAAAAAAAAGAACGATTCATATCGATACGTTATTCTGAAGACAATATAAACAAATATGTAGAGCGTATGAAACTATACGCTGTAAATGCGTTAAAATGAAATTTCTTCGAACATTTCGATTCAAAATAAACACTGCTGGTATCATATAACACTATTCTTAACAAAGAATGAATCGGCCGATCTTTTTCATTTGTGGCATAAAATACAATAGGAGGGCAAGCGAAGTGCAAATATTATAAAACGTTTGAATATGCTGCTTTATGAAGTAGGAATTCTGTTCTTGCCAATGCTAAATGAAATAAGTAACTTGAACACAGTATATAAAGTTAAACATCAGAAAATTACTTACTAGATTACTTTTTTAAGTTGATTTTAACAGACGAATGTGATTTCCTATTCGTAATAAATGACTAAGAGGGAAAAAAAATTAATTTAAGTAAACAGAAATTGATTGACGGAGAGAAGCGAGATCCTGTTTCAAATCGACTGATCGGCATTTCGTATGTCTGTAAATTTGTTCATTACGCAGTCACAGTGAAACGCGTTATTCCATTTTCTTCGAATTTGGCAAGAATATTCCTGGAACTCATCAAAAACGACATACGTATAAGGACTTTTATTTTTTGATTCCGTTTCAAGATAGTGGCAGTTACAATTACAGAGTCATTGTTTATCAAAATACTTTAAATTTCCAAAATATTTTAGAATCTGCAGACACTATTTAATTGTTTTGAAACGCCTGTTTTCAAACTAACATCCGTTCTAGTCCAGGCACTGCGGACAACGCCAAGCAATGGAATCGCAAACACCACAAACATTTCATTTGGTATTTGTGTGCATTCTTTTTCAGTGGTTGTTCTCAATTCAGCGAATGTTTCAGGTTTCGTAGACTTGACCTTTTAAGTATCCCCTGAATTACAGTTAACATGAAATTCACCTCAACACTAAAGGTATTTTACTTTCGAAATCATTCATTTCCCAAATAAAAATTTGCAGCGCGTGCGAGTCTTTTCTACAAGTTAAAAGCGATTTATTGAAAATAATTTGGTAAAATCAGATGGCCCGGCCCCAACCACTGAACCGATTTCGACAATTTTTATTTCATATAAAAGCTTACGACGTCTAGTTATGGCAGCAATGGTCGCTTGCCACCCACCACACTCCATTTTCGAGAGAAATCGAACTTTGAATCAAAATAAAACTTTGGCAGAGACCCTCAACCTCTACAACCAACCTTCGCCAACTTGCGAGCATAACCACATGCTACAGGCCATTAATATTGTGGGCGAACGGTTAGTCGACGAAGGCCGCTAGTAATATTAATAATAAATACTTTGATTCAAATATACTATGTAATATTGATTTCAGAATAAATTAAGAATAATTTTAACTTTCCTCTATGACATTTAAATAAAAATTTTCAAAGATAAAGATGTATTTCCTAAAACAAAAATTTGATGTAAACTACAAACTCATATTCGAATATTTTGGTCCAGACTGTATATTGATTTACGAAAAGAAATTATTTTTATTCAATTGATCTTTAAGGGGAAATGAATAAGCGATAAATTAAAATTATCTGTTGTATGTTTGTTCTTAAAAGTTTCAATTTAATATAAAAGTTTTAATGAATTCCGTTTCTTACTAAACAGTTATTTGTTCAGTTTGCCAAGTTGAGCTGTTATAAATATTTTATTCTTTTAATTGTAAACCGTTTCCAAAAATTTATTAAAAACATCTTTAACTCGATTCCAAATTCATAATTCTGTTCAACATATCCATCAACTAAGCCTAAATTCACATTTAACCACTCGACTAATTTCATAGAAGCTATCCAATCATCAAAAATCTCTGACATATAGCTTTCTTTCGTCTGAGGGTAAAATCTTCTAATCAAAACCGATTCACTTTCAAAAGCAACCCCTTAATTTGCATTAACATTTTCGGATGATTTATATTTATGTTTCTTCAGCTGCTCCATTTAATGCCTTAACATCTTTGTTCGCACGCCGGAAGTAATTTTATTTCACGCCGTTGCCATTTCAAAAAAAAATTTCTGTCTTTCCGTTTCGAGAACTGAAATTAAGGTAGAAAGGAGAAGAAGGGGAGGGGGGGGGGGAAGAAAAGAAAAAAGTCTTCCAATCGCAGTAAAAGCATTTCCTTATTAAAAAGGAATGATGAAAGTTATTTTTAATTGGTGCGGTCGACTTCCCGCCAGAAAACGGCCAATTTGCTTGTTCTTTTTTTCCCGCCTCCTTTTAGTCACTTTAATCACTACGTAATTAATAATTTAATTTGGGAAGTGGCTGGTTACTAAAGCGAGATCTAAGTGAAGGTTTCTTGGAACTTGAGAGAATTGTTTTGACGAAGTTTACGAGCTTTTAAAGCGAAAAGTTAAGAATTTGCTATGGTTTCTCTTCTGTTATGAATAGGGTTTTAATGGCTGTCTCTTGGAGGCATTATATTATTTATTGTATAATTTACATTTTCATTTCCGAACTAACGATAAATATTTGTGATTTATTTTCATTATTTTAGATATAATGAAAAGATATATATTTTCAAAATGGCTTTTTTTTTTTTTTTTTTGAAATATAGCTGGATTTCGTAAAGATTTTTTTTTTATTTGAGACCCGTTTTTGTCCCCCTCATCCCCCCCTCAAAAAAAATTTACCCTATTTCAGTATTGTACAAGATTTTGGCAGCCCCAAAATAAACAAGGAAATTAATAAAATAAACAAGAAAAAATTTAATTAAAGATAAATAAAACGATTTCTAAACTAATTTAATTTTTTATGAATTTTGGCAAAATGTTTAAAATGAAGATAATTTTCTTAATGCCGTGAAATTCACAAGACAAACGAAACTGAGCATACTCTCGTACATTGCTGAGTACTCTGCAACTGGGCATACACTGCTCTGTGGTGCAATATCCTATTTTTCCCTCGTTGTAAGATGTGCAATGGATTTCAAAATTAAATTGTCGAAACGCATTTGACACATGCATCACGTGAACACGTGTTGATAAAATTGTTTTTCAGTTCTATCTATGGATGCAATTTGAAGTCCGTGCAGAATTCTAAAGGGAAAATGTACGGTGCAGTGCACAAGATATTGCATTTCGTCGCTTAGCAAGCAACAGCACCTATCTCAAATTTTTGAAATTTCAAAGAGGAAGATTCAAATGAATTTTTCACAACCAGCAATGAATATTTCTTTTTTTTCTTTCGTTACTGATTGCGAAAAATTCATTTGAATCTTCCTCTTTGAAATTTCAAAAAATTGAGATAGGTGCTGTTGCTTGTTAAGCGGCGATTTATTTCATTTGAAAACTTTCCCGTACTTTACTTTAAATTCAAGAACTGAACTGAGTATAACTGTAACCGGGGTCGAATCATAGGTAGTGTTGCCATACGTCCCGTGTATAAGCTTTCACCGTATTTCACTACTCGGTACAATATTACTGTTTGTCCTGTTTTTTCCCTAAACTCTGCGTCATTATAATTTTAAGATGACTTGCGCCCAATTTTATTGTTATGTGCAAGAAGAAAATGATATGATTAGATTAGGAAAGTAAAATCAACCTTAGAATATGACCAGGCTAAAAAGGATTAGCCTCGCATCTTTTTCAATATTCTACGTGTTCATTTTATTAGATTGCTTAAACTTTATTGATTTTTTTTATCAGAGTAAAATAAACCATTACGTACCTACTTTTTCATGTTTTATTTATTTAGCACTTAAACGTCATGTATCAATGCTTGGAAATTATGGCAACCCTACCTGTAAAGGCCTATAGGCGATGCAAGCTTCGAGGGCTCCCCTTTCCCCTCCCTATCTTCCAAAACAAAATATTTTTCACTGATTTTCATTAAAATAGTTTTTAAGTAACAAATATTAAGACAAACTGAAATACCAAAATATTTAATTGTGGGTCACTTTCAGGAGAATTTAATTAAAAAGTTGTAATTAAAAATAATTTTTAAAATTTAAATTTAAAAGTAATTTTTTAAAAATGGCAATATATATATAGAGAGAGAGAGTATAAATCGTAAAATGAAAGAGTAAAATGTGAAATGAAAAACGCAATAAAAGCACAATAACGTTTCCTCAGGGGATGAAGTTATTGTGAATTGCTAAATATAAAAAGTTTGACATTTTCTTGCAATCAGTTACACCGTAAGGCCTAAAACACTGATTTTCATCCCTAATGCCAAACAAACCAAAAAACAGAGAGAGGAGTTTTAATAATTAAAACAGAATTACGATGTGATGAAATGATTGCTTTTACTCGGATATACTTTCAATTCGTTTTTTCATATGCTTTCGAATTCGATATGAATGTTTATTTTTTATTTTATTATTTTTCCATTATGTTTTGCCTCTTTTATATATATATAGTTAAATATTTCAAATAATCAAAACTTGTGTTATATTTTCATATACATATATTAATCTAAAAATTAAAATAAAATGAAATTACCTTATGAATAATCATACAAATGAAATACAAAAGATAGTTTGATTATATACTATTACTAATAACTTTTTTACGCAACTTAAATGCCCTATTAGCTCATCAGGACTGCTGAGTCAGTCAGTCAGTTGCAAAAAAACTGGACCACACTGATCTGCAATTGAATCCGAAAACATGAAAAATTACTAAGAATAATTTTCTGAAACTTGATTTTAATTTGAATCTGCTAGAATGCATGGCACTGCTAAATTAAATTACATCGAAAATAATGGGGGAAAAAATCACGAAGCCTCGGAGGTCCTAGGCAGTTGCCTACTTTGTTTATTTGATAATTCGGCCCTGAGTGAAGCTGACAACTTTTAATAGTTCGTCCGAGAGTCAGCGATAGAATATTTAAAAAATAAGTCTCCAAATTATTTCAACCAACGAAAAGAATCATGGATAATTAAATTCACTAACCTACCTCGCTAAAACAGAGTATCAGAGTTATTTTTTCGCCGTTCTGTTTCAGAATTTATATTACTTCTCACTGCGATAATCAAAGCAAAAGGGTCACTGGCTCAAATTAATATTTTATTTATTCATTTATTATTATTATTATTTTAATCTCGCATCCATTTCTATCAAAACAAAAATTCCATTTTTAATCTTACAAAATTTACAAATTTTACAAGAATTTAGTCCAGTTTATAGGCAGAATATCATTTTTAAAATGATTGGAAAATGTTTTTAATTAAATAATATTTAGAATTAATAAACCAATAGTAAAAGATTGATCCTTTTTACCTATGCACTATTATAAATGCAATATCATCACATCTCTATAAAGTAATAAGAAATATTTTTTCTTACATTTATCATCAAGAATTAAAGAGAAATTCCACCAAAATTAAATAAGATTAGAAAATATTTTTAATGAAATAATAAATAGAGAATTAATAAACCAGTAGTAAAAGATTGGTCTTTTTTACCTATGTACTATTATAAATGCAATATCATCACATCTCTATAAAGTATTAAGAAATATTTTTTCTTACATTTAAGCATCAATAATTAAAGAGAGATTCCACCAAAATTAAACATTTCGCAGATTCATAAATATTCTGAAATCTTCTTGAGGTTTGATATAATAAATCTTAATATAATCTTAATAATGTTTGCATGTATGTTCCACATCTCCTCCTAAACCACGGCACTGATTTCAACCAAACTTTGCATACTTATTAATTAAGACACGGGAAAGATTATTGTCAACTTTTCAAAGTGCAAACGTTAATTAAACAGTCAGTTAATTAGAAATTAACCGAAACCGTTTTTCCGCAGTAACTTCGGAGCTAATTGCCCTCAAAAATTATTTTTATACCATCTTAAAGTTCAAATTTTTACTTTTTCAACGATTTTATGTCTGTGACATTTTTTCTTCAACTTTATTAATTTTTCAAAATTTATTAATTCTTAATTACCAACAGACGATTTTGAAATAACGCAAATTTATAGCTACTCCGTTACTAGGCAACGGTTAGACTTTGAACTAATATACTTTTATTTCTGAAATGTTTGCTTATTTTTATAAATATATTTTATATAAGACGAGAGAGATCATCATCAGCATTTAAAAGCCTTAATCTTATTACAATTTCAGTTAATTGGAAATTAAGCAAGATATATCATTTTCCGTGATATTTTTTGAAAATATGTATTATGTCACAAAAACCATTTTTACACATATTTAAAGTTTAAAAAATTATCTTTTCATGACACAAGTCTCATTTCCGTTCAATTCATTGCCCTGATTTTAAAAATTTTTCAAAAATTAAATTGTGTATAAAATTTACAATTTGTAACACTTTTGTTTATTGGTGAAGAACAAAAAATACATAAGAAGAACTGGTGCTATCTCATATTAGAAGAATTCTAGTTGAAGACTAATTTTATTATTTTTTTATTCATATTTGTTTCAACGCTTTTTCTAAATTAAAAATATACTATGTAATTAATTGTCCCAAAACATCCGTTAAAATCTTTCCTATACTGCAAGATTTATGAATTAAATTTGAAGTACATATGCAAAAAATATTAATAACTTATGGAGAAAATTAGCTATCGGCGGTTTTTAAAAATCATCTGGCTCAATTGATATTCTCATTTTAATTATAAAACTTTTCAGAAGATAAAAGAATTTGGGGTTTTGTAATTTTCTATACAAAAGCAGTTTTTGACATCAAAAATATTAGACATGAAAGTATTTTAATCCCCAGCAAATCAGGGCATAACAGCTAGTAAATAAATGAAAAAAGAAATTCCGTCGAGCCGGAGTCGAACCAGCGACCTATGGATGTCTGCATTTTTAACTCCTACAGTCCACCGCTCTGCCAACTGAGCTATCGACGGTTACGGTTGCTTCTCAAGATAACGTTTGAAACCAGTTACCCACGATGCTTTCATTTTCTTCCTTCAATGTAGAGCAGGAATTTCTTAAAAGAATGTTTCGAAAAGTTTCATTTAGAGAAATTTTCTTTTTCTTTTTGATACTAGAAATTCTACAAAAATATTGATGTAAAAACCCACTTTAAAAAGAATAATTTCTAAATGCAGATTGTCGAAAATAAACAATACATAATCTTTCTTATTTTCTGAAGAACTGAAATGTCAGTGGACTCCTCATCATTCTAAAATTAACACGAAAGAAGAAAAAAAAGCAATTTCATGAGAAAAAGTTCTATCATTATTTCTTAAATAACTTTATACATTTTTCTTTCTATATTTTTAAAATCGAAATTTTCAGAAAAAAATATTTCCACGCATTCATTTCATAAACATGATACTGAATTCATAAATTTAACTTCATTGAACTTTCGATATCACCATACATTGTCAGCGAAAATTGAATATAAAAATATATATTATTTCACAGGAAAAGGCGTTATCAATAATATGCTTCCATATAATTAAAGTACATAAAAGCACCAATATCATTTTGTTATAGATGAAACATTTAAAATGATTCGATTAACAAAATAAAAGTAAGTCTCCTAATGCTGTGATGGATCTTCAAAAAAAAAAAAAATCAATGAATACGCAAGATATTCTAAACATAAAATAGCTATTATTTTATCTTTTTATCAGCATTTCTATAACAGTGATGATTTTATAATATGTACAAAAAGTATCATAGTTCATAACAGAATTTAGAAAGCTTATCAAGCAATACGATTCAAAGCTTTGCATGTCAGGATGGCCGAGCGGTCTAAGGCGCCAGACTCAAGGGTAATTCCTTGCTCTGTTGCAGAGCTCTGAGTGTTCTGGTCCACGAATGTGGGCGTGGGTTCGAATCCCACTTCTGACAGAGTTTATTTTGCTCTTTCTCCTGCAGATGGCACCACGTTCCGCGTTTATTTTTATTTCTCGTATTGTAAATCTGTACGTCAGAAATAACAATCTTAAGCTACAATTTTAACATGTTACAAAGGCAGCCAAAGAAGGTTTCATCAGATTATTCCCTGGAGGAACCTATAGGCACTGCAAACTGCATAGGTTGTATTAAGTAAGTGTTTTTCTTATTTTTTCAAATTACTTTGAAACTAAAATTTGTTTTATACTCGAGATAGGTATCTTGAAAGTGACCCACAATTAAATGTTTTGTTATTCGAATTCAGCAAAATATTTGTAAATTAAAAATTGCCCGTTTACAGATTAAATTAAAATAAATTAAAAAAAATATTTGGCTTTGGAAGTTGGGGAGGAGCCCCAAAAAGGTGCAGTGCCTATAGGTCCCTACAAGGATTAATCTGATGAAACTTCTTTTGGTTCTCCTTGTAAAATGTTAAAATTGTCGCTTAAGATTGTTATTTCTGACGTACAGATTTACAGTACATTAAATAAAAATAAACGCTGAATATGGCGCCATCTTCAGGAAAAAGAGCAAAATAACCTCTGTAAGAAGTGGGATTCGAACCCACGTACACAACCTATGCAGTTTCTCATAATTTTGCCAGGGCTGTTGATAGTGAGTCACTCAGATAAATACAAAAAAAAGAGGTCCATTCTGTACTCATGCGAATTTGATAACATGGAAAGAACCGTAATAATAATGTTCCGAAATGAAAACGATAATTGGTTTTAATTTGAACAAGTTCGAGAACACAGCTCTTATAAATAAAATGAAAGCACAAAATTAAATTACCCTGAAAATAATGCAAAAAAATCACCCACGGGACCCCCAACATTAGAGGGCCCCTAGGCAGTTGTTTCCTTTGCCTATTTTAAAATCCAGTACTAGTAGTTTAGATATATATTACAGTCCAGTTTTAAAGCAACACGAGGGCTATTTGTGGACGGACCTCGTAATTTTGAACCGTGGTCAGATGACGAGGACGACACCAGTGCCGACACCTCCCTCTCCAAACTTCCGCACCGCACCAGCTGACCACACGGGCCCTGGTAGAATGATGCCTGAAGCGCAGAAAGCCCAAAATAAGTTATGGATCTCTTTTAGCAGACGCCCAACTGCAAAAAAAATCTTGTTGCATTTTAATCTGGAAAGGCATTTGCTCGCAAAGTTAGAAGACGTAGCCAGAGAGAGTATTTTATTCAATGCGCATCTCTAACTATATGCACTACATCTAGTAGATCAGGAGTGACAAATCCGCAGATCACATGCAGCCCACAGTGAATATCTTTGCGGCCCAGTAAACATAATAGTATGTAACAAATTTTTTAATAAAAACTTCGTAGCTTAATTTGTAAAATTCCTGATTAATTATACTTATTAATAAAGAACCACAACATTCGCCAATTACCAAGTTAAAACATTCCTTTGAAGCAAGTTCTTTGGAAAAAGCAGGTGAAAAATGAAGATTTAAAACACTTTCCGACATGCCACGTGAACAAATCATTTTAGGGAAAACCGCATCGCATGAAAAATACGCGGAAAAATTTTACGCCTTCGAAAGAATTTGAAACAAGGTATGAGGATTTTAAACCCTTGGAAAAAAAGTTTTCTTTGTTTTCTCCTGTTTTCCCTATAGATACGGAATCGGTAATTTACCATACTGTTCTGCCGCCAGGAGGAAAACCCTGAGCAGGGTTGCATCAAATAGGCGAGTCGAAGAAAGGAGGGATACAGATGTAAAATCAACCGCAACATTTGGCAACCTAAGCGCACTTCCGTTAGGCGAGGAATTCGTTTTCGAACGAAGTACAAAGAGAAATGAGATTTCCGCCGGTTCTATCTACGCAAAATGAAATAAAGCTCTTTCCTTCACCCCTAAAATGCAGTGGAAAATCCCGTTTCCATAACGACCGCCACAGGCATGACTGGTGTCTAGGGTTTTTCTCGTGGCGGTAAGACAGTAGGTACACCTGAGTTCTAATGCTGTTCAGATTTGTAGGCAAAATTCGCTGAAGTTGAGATGTCTGAATTTTGAGAATATTTGCCACCCAGGTATGAAAAGACTCGAATATTGGTGCTTGAAATTATTTCCATGTTTTTTCAAGTACTTATTCGGTAAGAGCAATTATTTTCACTTATGATACTTATAAGTGTCCTGTCAGATCCAAAATTACTCGGAGTCCCATCCTTTCTTCCCAGTACGGGAAGAGGCTGGCCAGATCTAACCTTGGCCAGCAGATGCTCCAGAAAAAGCAGATGACAGTTGCAGGCTGGCCTGAAGGTCTCGGCTCCTTTGAAAGAGGGTTACAAATTTTGGAGACAATAAACTGCGCAACTTAGTGCAATTTCAAGGTAAGGAATTAAAAAATGTATTATTTTCCTATGAAGAAATTTTGCATGACAATAGTCAGTGGCGGATTTTGACAATATGAGCCACAGACATTAATTTGTTTTCCCTCTCACCCAACGTCTGAAATTCGCTCTCGGCGAATACAATCGAATGTAAATATTGCGATGTACAATCGAATTGATTTTGCCCCCCCCCCCCCAGGGTCTTGACGAACGAGGCGAGCGCCTCTAGCACCTGTGCTAAAAACCGCCACTGACAACAGTGGCGGCGATTGGGTTAAAAAAGTAGGGGAGCAAAAATTTTATAGACATCTGAAAGTACCCGGGAGTATAGGGGTAGACAATAAAATTTTAAAAGTTAGCTGCAAACTTAGCTACATTTCCCGGACAGTATTGATTTTTAATAATTCTTAGTTTTAGGCAGTTAAAATGAAATAAAAATCTGATTTTTCCAACAAAAAGTAGGGAGGAGACTACTCCCACCCTCCTCGCTGCCACTGCATGACTAAAAAAAATGTCGTTGAGTCGTCAGATCAGTTTCTTAGATTTTCGGAAGCCATGTCATCGATGACTTTTCAGCAGCAGATTCCGAGACTACCACTTCTGGACGATTTTACACCGGAAAGGGGTGTCAGGCAATACGTCATATGAGCGCATTTCCGGAGTTCTTTGTTAGATCACTCTCAGTTAAATGTAAACATCACCCTTCCATTATTCACTTCCCCCCTATTTTGATGAAAATAACTCCGCCCGGCGCATCCGCAAAAGCGCGTAGGGTTTACGAATCCGTTGGTAAACAATGACTTCGTTTTGTGCAACACTTTTTCATTGATATGTAGTGTTTTATTTCGATATGTATGAAAAGTAAATTTCATACTTTTTTTCCAAATGGCTGTTTTCCTGGATCTTGCCTCTATTAGCACGAATTTATATGAAAAATTATACACCGTCTTGAGTGCTTTTCGGCGGTCCCACCTATCGCGAGGGCATTACTAGGGTCACCACAATTTTTTGGTTGAAATTCGGACGCGCAGTGGAGAGGGAATTGAAGGGTCTTGAGGGAAGTCAAAGTATAGTATGAAATTCTAAAAGCTGCCAACCAACGAACCTCCTTCATAACGCAGGGTTTGAGGAAGCGATAAAAAATAAAAAATTAAGACATCGGGATACAAAGAAGATACAATTTTTTTTAATGTTTGGTAATTAAAAATTATATTACTGAAAAACAATTCAAACAAAACTGCTAACGCTTTTATTTTTCGGTTTGATCTGGGGCCTACATAAGGAGGTTTATCCACTTTCCCATCAACAATGGATGCAAACAATGCATACAATGAATTTCCTTTAATTGGCGGAAATGACGCCTGCTTTTCGAATACGTCAGATTTTCTCTATTAAAACCAAATTTCTTTCTCGCCGCATTCACTGCCGTAAATCCTAACATTTTGAAGATCCGAACACTACTTGGACGTATGGTAACTCTAGGTACAGTAACCGGAGCTCCGCTTTAACCGGCCGAATTTTTTTTTATCTTTAAAATGTAAAAAACAGCTAAAATTTAAAAAAAAAAACGTGTTTCGTTATTTAGTGTCGGTATCGCACGCATTTCAGACACGGTGTGGTCTCGGAATGTCAATATGACAGTTGGTGGTGGTGGGGAATAGAATGCAGTTCAGTGACTGACAGACACTTTTTGACCTTGACAATAGAAGGGCACAACTGCCCGCTACCAGTGGCGAATCTAGGATTCGGGTCTGGGTCTCGGCATAAAAATGTTGTATCGTCGTGACGAATGTCAAACCGCAAGGATAAATTAAACCAAAACACTTTAATTTTACCGACTTTACTCACCTGACAATAAGAATCATAAAGAACAACACAATACTTTCTATAATTTAAGAAAAATTACAATGAAATAACTAGACAAAAAATTTTTTGACCGCGTCAAAACTACAAATACAAGTGGAATTTCTACAAAAGTAGGAAAATTTTTGAGCCTGTATAGCCAGAAAGCAATGTTGAAACGTTTTTATTATTTTTTTTAAAAGAGGGAAATTAAGAAAAAACAGTTGTGATGATTTTAAATAAAATCAAGAATTCTGGCTTGGCTCGGGGGGGGGGCGGTAGCCCGATAATCCCCCCCGGATTCGCCACTGCCCCCTACCAAACGATTGTGGTGAATGGTCAGACAATCCTAATACAGTTGCAATGGGTGGAAAGAAAGATGATTTTGGATGAACGACGAAATCATTGTTTGTTCTCGGTTGTACCAAAGAATGTACAGTTTTATGTGTAATGTTTTAAGTTTTTTGGTTGTGCCAAACGTCTTAAGAGTTGAAAATTTGTTCGACGATGATGATGGTGACGACGTCGTTGAAAATACCACATCCCTCATATCTCATACGGATGGAATGAAAGCTTCAGAAGCGACATTATGCTATGTGGAACAGCATTCATCAGCTTCCCCCATTGATGTGATGCTGATAAAAAAAAATGGCGAAACTTTGCGGCAAGTTGCCGAACTTCTAGGCTTCAACAAAAAAAGAGTACTCATTTTTTTAATGGTATACACTAACTTATAATACTTTAATACATTGAATAAAATGGCGCAATATTTTAATTGTGTATTTATTTATAAGACAAAGACATCCGCACTTATTTATTACTATTTAAGCCGGTTAAGAGGGAGTCTACTGTATTACAGTATTCAATAATGCTCTAAAGATGAGCATCATACAAAAGGAGGAATTAAGAATAAAGTAGAAAAATTATTTAAAGGTTTATTTCAAACAAAGCAAAACAATGGTATTTAAACTCCGCTAAAAGGCAGATAGTGCTAATCACCTTAGAAGAGGCGGCAATTATTGTGAGGGTGTATCACCCCCTTTCGCATTTAGAACGCTCTTGACACTAAAGTGATTAAAGTAAAGTACAAGTTTCCTATCCCAGCTCTCGGGGAGAAAAAGGAAATATTTTTTCTTCTGCACCTACCCATGCTTTCATTTTTTTATGCCTCATTTTTTTTAAAACCTACCTTCCGTAAGAACACAGAGAAACTTTTTTTAAACCATTTTGAATAAAAAATAAAATGACGATACTAACATCTGAAAAAATTCTCTTTGAAAAATTCACATAAAAATTAATATTCGTTCTCCGTATCTGAGCCTCCCCCCCCCCACCTGTCTGTCTTATTTTCTTTTATTCCTGGTATTTTTTTCTATTTTTTTTTAAATGTAACAGTTTGTTTTAAAAGTGGGTGAGGGGATTTTTTCCTTCATTTTTTCCTCCCTCTTGTTTCGAACAAAGATCTCTTTTATTGCAGCAGGTACCGTAATTTCCCGACTCACGAAACTACTCGTACATGGAAAAAAAAGAGAGATAAAAAAAATGTGGAGATTCATTAATGTGTCTCATCAAACATCTTTTTTTCTGAAATGTACAGCCGCGAGTTTTGAAATTAATATAACATTTGAAGAAAACACAATCTGCACTAGTAATTTTTTCATCATCCATTTCCTTCTTCCCTGTTCTAAACGACAGTAACACGCGTCTAAATGTTCTTTCTTATTCAGGGCAATGCGAGGAAACATGACGCCTCTAGGCCAAGAAAAAATTTATTCGCCCCTACGCAAAGAACGATTTAATGGGCTCCTTACCAAGATATACTTGAAGATGAAAACATAGGCGTATAGCATAGGCAAACATAGGAATAGTCAGAGATGTAGCTGCAACTTTTGTCGCCCGGGGCGAACTTACAACATGCCGTCCTCCCTTTACAATATATTGTTTAGCAACGAATTCGGAAACCCTCCACGCTTTTGGGCATGCGCCGGTCGGAGTTATTTTCGTCAAAATAGGGGGAAAGTGAAGAATGGAAGGTTTACATTTTTCTGAGCGTGATCTAACCAAGAACTCCGGAAATTCCCTCGTATGACTCATTGCCTGACACCCCGTCCAGAAGTGGCACTCTCGGAATCCATTGCTGAACAGTACATAGGACACATAAACTTTAAAATTAAAAAAAAAATGAATTCTGAGGGGAAAAACACATTTTATAAATGACGTAATTAGTTGTTTCACGTCCTCGATTCTGCAGCTAGGTGGAGGAATCGCGAGTCCTCGAACAGTCTTTCTTTCACATATCGGCAATTTACCGACAAAAAGGCGGAAAACACGAATTAATTAAATAAAATAACGGTAAACCTGGAGTTTAGGGTGCGTACTATTTTCTCGCCAATTTTCTTTGGCGCAATTTTATCTGCCGTCGCCAAATACTGTTTAGGATGCGCAGTGAATTTTTTATAGGTCTCCTGCGCATTCGATGCCTAAGGCATCTCAAAACGAGAGATTCAGCACGCAATGCCTTCGGCATTGCAAGTGCGTATAGGGCAAATTTTTTTAACTTAAAAAAAACATCAGCGGTTTCGCTTTCAGAAAAGCGGGTCCCTCGTAGCTTCGCTTTTTCATTGAGAAACGAAACACACAGGGAAAGAACGAACACAGGAAAAACACGACGTCTGAAGACGATGAAACGTAACAAGGGGACCACTGTTTCCAGAAAAAACATTCCTTGTTCGATATTTGGAAGCCATAATCAGCACCACAGAGAAAGAGAATTAGCAAATTAAATGAACGAAAATCTTCAGAAGAGAAGCGAACGGTTATTGAAAAAAATCGTTCGGTAAATGATCAGGAATTCCAAACGAAGTATTATTCAAATTCGTAAGCCGACAAATCAAATCGAAGAGAGCAGACAGTGGGCCAATGGAAATGAGTCAAAATTAAGGGCATGCACCGTAGACCGGTAAAAAAATCACTATCGGCGCATGCGCAAACGACGCCGAAAAAATTTTCAACTCGCATCCAAAACAAATGTTCTGGCACTCTCTCTCTCTCTTGGCGACAAACAATTGGAGAGCTTAAGGAATCGAAGTGAGTACGCACCCTAAACTCCAGGTTAACTTAAAATAACTAATATAATTCATTCATGTTACATTGTGTCAATTTTATGTATACTGCATTCCTGATTTTTCTGCCCCTTTCGAAATGCCGCCCGGGGCGAACCGCCCCCTTTATCTACGCCACTGCATAGAGTTGTGTAGGTTCTGTTCTTGATCTGTCACCACAAATAAAACAAAATTATTTCAGACAAACTATAAGTTCAATAAACTGATGGAGAACACAAACCAACAAGTATTAAAAATCGCAGTACCAGCCGTTCTTCAGTAGTTATTTCTAGAATTGCTGACTATCAGTTTCACTGGTTGTCAAATTAACAACTGATTTCGGTAGTCAGAAACCAGGCATTTTCAAGCACATTCGAAATGAAAATCTTTAGCTCTGGTGAGAAACATCTGATTTTTTTTTTTTTTCTTCTTTAACAATTTGGTTTAGGGCCTAATTTACCTAGAAATAAACAACTGTCTGCAAGTTTTAGCATCTCTTTTTCATAGTTAAGTAGTAGAGTATTAGTTGATTCCTTAAAAGTTGCAAGTACTTTAGTACTTCCTGAAAGCTATTAAATCTTTAGCAACTATTTCGCACATAAGAAAAATGAAATTTATATCCTAAGAAATTTACGTCCTAATGAAATTTAGATCCACAACAGAAAATGAAATTTACATCCTAAGCAGAAACAATATTAAACCAAGTAAATATTCAGAAATATCATGAATAATTAAAGCGATACCATTGTTTGTCCAATACCTAAGCAAACAAATAATTTTCTGTAATCGATAAAGCACAATGCGCAATGGAATAGCCTGTTTTACATCTATATCCATTCGCGGGTTCGCCTGATGTAAACTCTTTTCATGGCTTTGTAAAAGTGGGTGTGTCTTATAAAAACACTCCCCTGTCTCTGTCGTTCCGTGGCAAAGCATATTTGTCAAATTTACAGCTTCAATTATAAAGAGTCTTTCGAGCCGAGCTTGTCTGATCTTCATCGCTGTTTTTATGGTTTTGTTTGCATTTGGCAAAGAGATCGTACCTATGTGGACAGGGAAGTAGTAATGCACTAGATCGGCGGTTCCCAACCACTTTGGCTGAGCGGACCACCTGTTGTATAAAAATAATTGAGGCCCACCAACTAATTTCACAAGTAAAAAAACTACAAAAGCATATAGCACATCTATATATTATATGTATCCCCTGGCGGGCACCGCGAGTACACGAATATGAGTTGCTGTCGTATAAGTAAGCAGGAGCTCGCTTACCCTGGGGGTTTAGAAATGTCGGAGCTTTGAGTCCCTCCACTACTTCGGGAGGGGTCCGGCATGGCCAGGTGATTGGCTGGCTATTAGGACTCCGGTCTCGGTACTCGAGCTATTGCAGCGGCTGTCATTCAGATGACCCGGATGCTTCGGCATGGCGGGGGGTAGTCCCAGTTCTTAGGGTTGTGGTATATATTATATGAGCTTATATGTCAGTAATTAGTAAAGCTTACTGTAAAAGGATTGAAAATATATTGTTTAGTAAGCAAAAAAAAAGTGACGACTCTTGAAGCTTCACTGACTTCGACTCTTGACTAGCGTTCCATGACCCACTAATACGCCATTCGATGCTCACATGTGGGCCGCGGCCCATGGGTTGGGCACCGCTGCACTAGATGATCAAAAGTATCCGGGCACTTTCGGATTTATACATTTTTTGGAATTCCAGAAAGGCTGGAGGAACTGGACTTGAACTTTAACCATATAATAAATGGGATCAAACAAACATTTTACAGTGAAGATTCGGTACGAGGGTATTTAGGGAATTGACTAGAAATGGATGAAGAAGCAAATGATTTCCGCTCGCCCCGTCTTACAGGTTTTTTACTGGTTTTGTTTGCTATGCACATTGCTTACATATATACTCAGGAAGGTATAAATGTTTTCTTAAAAAATCCCAAATTTTTTCCTCGCGTTTTTTGTTTATAACATGGAGAGTTTTCAACTAAATTATACGAAACTTACGGAATATGTGACAATATGTTACCGATGCAATGTGTTAAAATTTGAAGCAAACGCTTAGAAAATAAAGGAAATATGTATTTTGAAATATATATTTCAAAGTCTACTTCAAATTTTAATACAGTGGTTCGATAACATATTACCACATTTACTGTAAGTTTTGTATATTTTGGTTGAAAGCTCTCCATGTTATAGGCAAAAATCTTGCGGGAAAACTTGGAATTTTTTAAGAAAACCTTTATATCTTTCCGAATATACATGCTATTTTTACGAAAATGCGAAGGAAGAAATATTCATAGCAAACAAAACCAATGGTGAAAGCTACAAACCCTTATCAGCATTCTGTGAAACAGAATGAAAAGAAATCCTTTTGTTACTCATCAATTTCTTGACCCTAAATGCCCTCGTGACCGAATCTTCATTGTAAAATTTGAATTTGAGCCTATTGGTAACATGGACGAAGTTCAAGTGCAGTTCCTTCAATCTTTCAGGAAAAATTCGAAAAAATGTGTAAACTCGTAAGTGTCCGGATACTTTTGATCATATAGTGTATGTGTGTGCCATCTTATAAATCTCGGTGAGCATGGCTTGTAAAGTTGATATAACTTGGCAAAAAACAAAAGAATGAAGTTATACTGGTTTATATGCTTTTTTCAAGAAGCATAATACTTGATGCTAAGATAAGCCTAATATAGAGTGATCGTAATTAAAGTATAAGTGTTCAGAACTCAATAAGAAAGGAAGGATTCAGCCAAACCAAAACCATTTCGTATGCGTACTATAGACAATGGGAAATCTATTAATAGAGGAAAAATAATTCACATTTTTGCCACCAGAAAGAAAAGTGATGCTGCATTTGGGAAGTAGATTAGGAATAAAAACTAAATAATGGAACGTTTCATGTGATTGACTAAAATTAATGGACATTTTCACACAGAAATGAATTTTGAGCAGTTGCATTTCCTTTTGAATATTTAACTTAACAGAGCTATAGAATTCAGAACTTAATTTTTACAACTATGATTTTTTTTAATTTCATAATTTGCTTTACAAATATGTCCAATATGTAGACCATATGACCAAAGGTCAAATAAAAATGGCACACAAAAATGACCTATTATCTCACAAGTTGAGAAAATCACATACGGTCAAGTATCCCTAGTTTCCCTTACACGAAATAGCGTTGCGCAGTACTTTCTGTGTAACTGAGCTCTAAACACCCATACTTTAATTATGGTCACCCTATATATCATTCTCACTAAAATAGATGTTTATAAAATTTTCCATAAAAACTGGAAGAATCTCAGTTTAGGTCTTGCAAAATTGCAACCTCACGGAGACAATTCTGATAGAAAAATTCCTATTTGTTGAAAGTTGGGAGCTCCTAAACTGTGAATAGAAATAGTAAAACTACTGAAATAAAAGAAGAGAATGTAAAATTCATTACGATTTTATCAAGGAACGTGAAAAAATAAGCAGAATCTTCATTCCTTTTTTTCAAAGAAAGAGAAACATGTAATTAAATATTTGTATTAACAACGAAAGCGGTTTGAATTTCGTTACAACAATTAAAATTATCGTTGTAAATTATGCATAATTGTTTTTTAATTTAGTGAAATTAGGTGAAAAAATTGGATGACAACTTAATTAGTATCACTGAAAAGATAATTTTTATTGCATTTTAAGGTGGTGTAAAAATTAATTTTGTGCGATAATATTTTTGAAAGTTGTCGCCAATAAGCGCCAATTTTTAAACGCGTAATTTTTAATTACGTAAAATTTCGAGTAACTCTCTCCAAGGTGCAGATTTCCACTCCAATAATTATGCCAAATATATAATTATGCCAAATTTGATAACTTTACACAAAAAGATTTTCCCTGTAAATCGCCAACAGAAACAAACACACATTCGGTTTCATTATTAGTAGAATTAAAGATTGTGTTTTCACATTTAAACACTCTCGCCTTCTGTTCAGAGCCGGATTTACACATTTTTGTTCCTTAGGTCAAAACACATAATTATGAGCCCCTCCCTCACCTTTCCCCCATAAAAAAGTTCAATTATAATTTTCATTGAATTATGCAATGCCTACGAAAAGCAGAGGACGTAAAAACTGACGTAAACTGCAAAAAGAAAAGGTTTATATAGATTCTCATCTGTATTATAGAATTTTATTGAAATCTTTTACGTTGAGTCAAATTTACATTTCATCACACTAAATGATGCTGCTAAACTAGATAAGTTGTGCATGTTTCATTTTGTAGTAAGAAACTTAGCCCCTTCTTATAATTTGGCAATTTAACAAACAACTTGGAATCACCAGGGACGTGGCGAAGGAGGGGTAGGGGGTGTGCCCCCCCCCACCCCCAGATTTTTCTGAAGTCGGCAAATTGACAAATGAGTCGGCAAATTTTGAAAAAGTAATCGAACGTATTATTTTATTCTGCGTATCCACGACATTTGCAGAATTATTTATAGAAACGCTAAAAAAAAAAGTGAACTTTCATTTACTAAGTCGGTTTTTAAATTCTCTTGCAGACCATTGTTGCCACCGAGAGGGAGCCGTTCCGACTCCGAGTACCGGGGTATGCGTGGCGTGACTATTGTTAACTGCCTGGGATTCTTTCCCGGCAAACTTTCCCTTCTGTAGTAAAATAAATACAGATAAATTCTTAGAGCAACGAAAGAAATGAGATGCAATTATTTTGTAGATCCCGAAATTTTCCGTTACCCATCTGTAAACAGCGGCAGCGTTCTTCACTAGACTTTCTATAATATTTAATATAATATTATATATAATATTTTATTTTATATATTATTTAATTTTATATATTTATAATAATAATTTTATAGTGTAATATATTTACACTATACACTATTACAATTTTATAGTGTACTCCCTAATAAAAGTGTCATCCCCCTGCAAGTCCTTAGACACAAGGCCGAAACTGCCGAATTTTATTACCCTGAATCGGGGGAGCACGGCAAGTCGATATTGCCGGCAAAATAACTACAAACCGAAATCGGTGTGTGTTTACAGACGCACAAAGCGACAGACATATATAATTCTAGAAAATGTTTTTTTTTTTTCGTATACGGGTACTCTAATGTAGAAAATCATCAAAATCTCGATGTCGAATTTTTTGGCGTTTATAATTGTTTTTCTTTACTTCGCATGTGAGAAAGTAAAGAGTTTTTAATGCAAATATCCTCATCTATCTTACGTCTTTGTTACTTTTTTCTTTCAGATGAGTTAAAAAAGAAAATATCAATACCGCGTTTCCTTAATATCTTAGAATTTAAAAAATAACATTAATTCGATAGAAGAATTGAGTAACAATAATCAAAAAATGAAAAGACAGTTTAAATTTTAATGTTTACTGTGGGCTTATTTTGCATATTATTTTTATATTTTTAAATATAAGAAAACATTTATGAAAAATTTTCCACGACATAAAAAAGGAATAAATAATTATTTAAATTTTTTATAATATTGATTTAAGAAACTTTGAGAGATGCTAACAATTTTTAATAACATTCATTTAGTATGTTAGCTTTCATCATATATTTATTAAAAAATATTTTATATAAAAATTTTGTTAATTGGATATACAAGCCATAATGATGCGATTTATTATACAACAGGAGACAAATATTAACTCGGTGTGAAACATATTTTAACCTTTCCTTGCTAAAGTTATATGAATGAATGGATTTCTTTTCTCTCCAACTTTACTATAAATTTTTTTCTATTATCGATTTTTTTTATACAGAAAGAAACTTGACTAGCAGTAACATTCAGTGATTGCATTGAAACATCTTCAATCCTGAGAGTGTAAAATTTAGCCTCTTAAAATATACAAAGTTGTTAGCTGCTAATAATAATTACATTATTCAAATGCTAAACTGTTTCAGGAATTTTAAGAAATGTCACAATCTTATGCCGCTGACCTCAGCAACAAACTATTGCTTAAAAATAAAGTTTGGGAACTTTTTATATTCCTTTTTCTCTATTAAAAATGTGCATTCCCTAGATTTCAAAAGAATGGATGGTCATAAAAAAGCTTCTTTAAAAATAAAAGGTTAAATATTTTTGAAGAACTACATATGAGGAGCTTTCTGACAAAAGTGAACAAACACGCTTTTTCCTAAAAAGCGTTTTGTTACAATTTTCTCATCTGAGTACCCAACTGTACGAGGGTGCAGTATCATTCAATTTTGTCTCATAACTTATTTTTTCACCTTTGTAAAATTACCCAAAATCCTTAATTCGTTAGCAAAACTAAAAATATCCACTTCTAAAACCAACTTTGTAAAATGGATATGTTCACTTTTGATTTTTTTTAAAAAAAATTCTCATATATTTTTAATCTTTCTGTAACATCTTTATTTATTGTGCGTCTGTGTGCTTAATGCTAGAAAAATATATCTAGCTCTCATTTTGGGGGGGTCTTCTTTCTCTTATGTAAAATGTCAGCATTGCTCTACCAAAATCTTGATAATTATATCTAGAAACATTGAAATATACCACATAAGGAAACAAATACACAAAATAATCTCTTTTCGAACCCTGGACGCTTTTGCGAGCAAGACAGTTTAAGAATCCTGTAATTTCATCGTGTCTTCGGATTGCACCATTCGTTAAAAAAAGGGGTGGAAGTAGACTGACAGATTTATGGTCGGGGGAATGCAGTTGTTTTTACATCACAAAAACCCCTAACTTCTTATTGGGCAGGAAACTCGAATGGACACTATCCTGAACAGTGGTAAAGTTAAAGACAACATAAAGAAATCTCAATCCAGAAAGCGGGAGTGTAGCTGATAAAGTACAGTGCGACTTTTATACATCAAACCTGCTTTACTATAGGTGAATTAAATCATTATTATTACTGAGGAGCTTGGTTAATTCGAACATTTTTTATCCGAATTCGTAAGTAATTCCTTTTTTTCCCCTCTATTCTTAAAATTTCTATACGTATAATGCCTAAATATAATCTGTAATTCGAATTTATTTTGCTTACTTAAATGTCAAGAATGAAAATTGTAAATTCTTTTATATTTCTAAATTGCTTTCGTCCTTATTTTTTATGCTCATCGATCCTAAATAAATAACTTTTTAAGGTTCTTTATTGACTCGAGAAACCAATCAATGCATCTAATCAAAACAGCAATTAAATATTTCTCACTTTTTGAATTATCTTAAATTTAAGCTTTAAGTAAGTTTATTAACTTTATTTTTAAAAAAATCAATTAATATTATTACTTTGTTAGTTAAAATTTCACACTGTTTATTTATTCAATATGTATTCTTTATTAAAGGTGTTAAATTTAAAAAATAGATTTTTTTGCCTTTTTTATTTAAAATTGCCGTTTTCTCATGCTGTATTCACTTTACACAAAGATTTTCTAAATTAAATTCGAATTAGCCAAGTTGCACTGCTTTTCATTATTTTACATTGCTTTCTGTTTCATTAATTATTTGTTTATTTAATACGATTTGTTTTAATAGACATAAAAAAATTCGGCAAATTTATGCACATATATTACCAGCGGATGTTTGCGATTTTTCAAGTACTATGCTTCGTTCAGTTACGTATTGCTAGCCAAGAAATATATTCAATAAATTTATTTAAAAAATATATGTATTACTTTATTTCTCAAGTTTATTATAACATTTTTTTTCACACTCCCCCTTTGGCGCCACGGGTAGTTACCCGGGCCGCCCCTGTTGCCTATTTTGGAACTCATAAGATTCAAAATATGTCACCATGGCTTAAACAGAACGAACAAAATTGTGGTTCACCGCATTGTATTTTCTTATTCATTTTCACGAAATTCATTTGCCCGTGAAAAGGAAGTGTGTTGTTAGATATACCAAAAATATCTGACATTCATTTGCAAAATTGAAATAAACTTGAACAATTCTGAATCCAAAGCGTCCAGGTATTCTAAAATTGTGTTTTTGTTTGAAATTATGGATGCAAAAGTGAAACTACGGCAAAAATTCACTCTCGAAACGTATTACAGTTGTAAGAAACTATTCTCACACATATAATAGGTTATAATTCAATAGAAAGGGGTGAAGGTTCGTATCTAGGATACATTTTCGCAAACGT
>BGPR01000828.1:143461-168845 GCA_013235015.1 Araneus ventricosus | reverse complement strand
CCGGATGAGGAATAAAAGAACCTTTTCCGTCTGAATGCCGTACATAATAGTAATAAATGGAAAATAAAATTGAGTTGAATTTCGAAGCAGTGTTTTTTTTAACATCGAGATCAGTGATAGAACGAATAAATGATTTGGCCAAATACTACTCTGTAAAAACATTTCATTTTGATTCTAAATAAAATAACTCAAATTTTAAATGTAAAAATTAAAGATTATAAAATTGATATTTTATTGTCCATGCATACTAAAAAATTAACACTTTTATGTGTTTTTCATAATAAATTAAATAACTTAATTATACTATAATTATTTCAGTAATAAGAAATGACCAAGGAGGGATCTTTTAGACTGTGATTTTTTTTATTTTCCACATCTATGAAGAAATTTTAGTGGCATGATATGTTAAGCGCCCATGAGTTGATTATTATTCGTATGATTTAAATATATATGTATGTATATTATTTATGTATCAGAATGTATTATTTATGATTAATTGAATTTAATGATGGTAAGAAATAAAATTCAGTTCAAAGTATTTCCAGTGATAATGAAATAATTTATAATAATAAAATTGTTCTTGCATTTCTGATATTTTTGATTATATTGTCAAACCAGGCTATATGGCGATTTAGAAAGTCTTGAGGTGAGGGTGCTTCTTAGAGAGCGCTTTGCCTGCGTCTGTTTTTATACTAGGGTCATGCACTGCAATCTCTTGTGGCTTGTTAATGTCTATTATCCTTCCTCTTCAAATATTTTGGTATATTTTTTAAATAAACTCAAGAGGACATTTGTGAGATATCTTTTTGTAGTGCTCCAGTTTTTCTGATGGGTTGAACCCAATAATATTCATGGGAAGCTCTAAGTATCAATGTAGAAAAGTGATTTATAGAGGCATTTATTTTCCATCGAGAGTAGACTTCCTACGAGGAGGGATAAAATCGTGCCTTTCTAGCTGAATTTTGCCTTTATTTTTATTGTTTATATTTTTTTATATTGTTATTAATTATTTTTTTTATGTTCTTTTTGAAGACAGGTCTTTGTTTTGTTTGGAGCCCTTAGATGTTCTCTGCGTCCTATCATTGGAAAAGTGATATTATGCATCATAGCAGGAAGATGTATGCATATTAGGCACTATAAAAATATTTGTCTTTTAGTGTTGAAGTTCATCATGAGACGGCAGTTTTTTTGATCTCACCCCCCCCCCAGATGTGAGACGCCTCGCACGTCCCTGAATCACTATAGTCAAATCTGATATTTAAACAATTTATTAATTGGAATCAATTGAAATCTGAGAAAGGTTCAAATGCTTTTTTTGATACGAAAGGCAAGTTGTGGGGAGGGGGGGTATGACGTATCGCACCATTCCTGAAATTTACTTTCGAAATAACACTTTCAAAATAATTTGAAAATATGTAAATATTTGGTTGCTATTTCTTCAGTATATTGACGCTTTCTGCCATTGCGCCTTAACTATCCATGGCCTAGTTTGACGCTAGGATATCCGGCTTGTTCTGTTAAAGGTTCGTAACTGTACAAATTTTACTCTTCGAAAAGAACTCCATCTCCATAGCAAAGAAAAAAAACCCTTAAAATCTATGTATTTAATAGCACAGCACTTTCCCTTCGAAGCGCAATATGTTTATACCACAACCGAATGTATCTCGAGTGTTCTAGCCATCGATGTAATGAGGATGATGACTATGCGCAAGTCCGCCACTTTTCGTCAAAGAAAACGCGAAATCGAAAACTACGCATCTTTAAAAAGGCTCGTGGGGAGTCGAATAACACGAAGGTAAGATTATAGCGAGTCCAAGATTTAAATTTTGTATTTCTGACAGCCCCACAGCATGATCTGTTCTTTTGTATTTCTGTGCATGCCTTGTTGATATTGAATAAGGTAAAGGGGAATACGTGTAGGTTCAATAGCAAGCGTTAGTCTTTCATTCTTTTTTATTATTTTTAGAGATAAAAATCCTGTCTTCCGTTTGAAACTCGATATGAACAAGGAATCGGTGAAATGTAAGACTTTAGGGTCATATGTAAACGATTTCTTCGATCACTGTACTCAAATAACAGGAGACCAATTCCTTCGTTATTTTTTGTCTTTTAATTTCAGACGAAGTCTTGAACAAGGTAAGAGACAAATAATTCTTTTCGTAAAGGTGTTTTTTGAAAGAGGATGCCTCTATAATAAAAAATATTCTCCAATAACATTCTTTTATTAAATACTCTCAAACTCGTATAACGAACCCGAGATGTAACGATCTCTCGTTATAACAAACTCAAACGTTCCCAGGCGAACTCCTATGCCACTAATGTATTTTCAAATGCTTGTAACGATCCACTAATGTATTTTCAAATGCTTGTAACGATGCCACTAATGCATTTTCAGATGCTTGTAACGATGACCACTAATGCATTTTCAAATGCTTGTAACGATGCCACTAATGCACTTTCAAATGCTTGTAACGATGCCATCAGTGTATTTTCAAATGCTTGTAACGGTGCCACAATGTATTTTCAAATGCTTGTGTAAGGATTACAATGTATTTTCAAATGTTTACGATTTTCAAAGCAAGGATTCCGATTTAGTGAACCAGTGGCGAATCCAGGATTTGGGTGGGAGGTGGGGACGGGTCATGAAATTTTTCCATCGTCGTGACCCCATGGTTTATGTAAAATGAAAACACTTTAACTTTACTCACCTGGCAATAAAATCACAAAGGATACAATAATATTTTAAATAATTGAATAAAAACACAATGAAATAACCAGCCAAAAAAAAAGTTTTCGACCGCGTTAATGCTACAAGTACGAGTGGAATGATTACAAAGCGAGAAAATTTTCTTATTTCGCTAGCCAGAAAGAATGTTCCGTTTTATTTATTTGTTTTTAAAAAGAGATCGAACAAAACAGGTGTAGTGATTTGAAAAATCAAGAATTTTGGTTCAGCTCTGGGGATGCAGCCCAATGACCCCCCCCGGATTCGTAGTGAACTCTGTAGTGAATCAAAATTTCCACTTTTCAAGCTAAATTTCGTCAGCTCCTTTAAAGAAAATCACTACTTCTACTACTGCATTTTCATACTTTAGAGGAGATAAAATACAATTAATTTCATTGTTGATTTTTTTAAAAACAACATTTCTTTTTTGTTTATTATAGCCCATTACATTGTAATTTAGCGTCTAATGTGCTAAATACAAAAATGCATTGAAGGATTATAGGAAATCTTAAGTGCAAAATTTGAAAATCGCATATAGTAAACCCTCGGTTATAGCAAGTAGAAACTTCTGGATCGGTCCGTTGAGGGTTCGTTATAACGGGGTTGACTGTAATTTCTTTGATATTCCATTTTTTGAGGAAATTTTATTTTAATATTTCAACATAATGTTGAATTTATGACAGAAGACCTCGCTTAATGTGATCGCGGAATAAGTTATCGTTCTGATTTATATTATCAAAACCTCTGTACCGCCAATGTATTCAAATATACACAAAATTATTTGTTTAGTGTGATCTACATCGTTTAATGTTATGGTTTTGAAGTAGAGAATTGACAGATCCTCATTTTCAAACAGCGTTACGATTGACGTTCGAATTTCTGCCGACTTGTAAGGAAACATCTGGCGGCCACTTTCCCCACATCCCCAGAATTTCGGTTTTTCTTTCGCGACTTCTTTCTTTGAAAGTCGTCCATTTAGCGGCAAGGACGTGATTTGTCGGGTTATTGTCATGTGAAACCCATTGAAGGGGTATGCAAAGGAAGAGAAGAATGGATGCTCATTGACGAGGAATCTCCAGTAGTTGCCACAAAACTGTTGTGAGCAAGAACAAGCAGCCAAAAGTTGATGACAGGGGCGAATGTCGAAGAAACCTCCAACGAACGCCGAAATGAGGCAAGCCTTGATATTTCGAAACGAGGAGTGGTATCGTCCACAAATTTTAAAACAAGACGAGGCAGTAACAATATATAAATGAACCTTAGGAATAATTTTGTCACAACAGTTGAAATTTTTTAATTGTTATTTTGAAATAAATTATAGATAGCCTTGAGGTAAGTGTATTCTTTTCTTTTGTTTCTTTCCTTGATGATAAGAATATAGTTGATTTTACCCAATCTGGTTATTGTTATCAATCGGTTAAGTTATCAAAATTCTTAAGTCCCGAAGTGATCAATTAAGCAGATTCTGTATTTCAAAAGTTGTATTTAATATATAAAAGTGACTATATTTAAGCATTAAATGTTAAATACAAAATGGTAAAAGCATTGAAATTTAATGAATAAACAAATTGGTAAAATAATAAAGAAATTGATAAATATTCATTTAAATTCTGTTTTAATGCTATTGAAAAGTTGTAATCTGAAGAGAAAATTTAATGAATACTTTTAAATAAAGAGTTAGCAGTTTAAAAATTTCACCTTCAAGCTTGGCTCTATGTGCATTAAATTTTCGCTTCTAAAAGTTAAAAAAAAAAGAGTCAAATTTAAAAGCAAATTTTAGGAAATTAGTAGTAAATCGATTTTTTCCGAGGATTTAAGAAAACACGGACAACTTTGGAAAAGATATGTTTGCATTTATGGCATTGAGACAGATCCCCAAAAAAAAAAAAAAAAAAAAAACGAAATTGAGTAAACACGAGTAAATGTCGATTTTTTAAAGTCTGTTAAATTAGAGTTTCAACTACAAATGAGGCCGCGTACATGGTTTTGAGTGGTGGAAGTCTTCCTTCCAACAAATTTTTCAGTAATGTTACATAAAATTTTATTTAAAATTGATTTTTATTTGAAGCACTTTATTACTAGTAGTTCTGCGAAGCATAGATCTCGCGTCCCCCTAAAAAAAAAAAAAAAGAAAAAAAACTAAGATCCGCATCTTTATCGTAAGTGCTTAGATGTTTACTCATTTTGTTTCAGTGTGAATTATTTTACACAAGATCTCTGCCTTTATCAGTATTCCTTAAATTAAAATTAAATGTGTACTTTTTATCAATATTAACAAAATTACAATTAAATGACATTTGCTGTTATCAGTATTTCTTGAGGTTATTATGAATGGGGTTCCGTTTGAGATAGAATCAATGAAAACGAATGATGACATGGGATGAACCATTAAAAACGCCACTCTTGAAATAGAATAAAAATAACAGTCCTTACACATACGTCTTTAAAATGACTTCAAAGGAACAATCATGCGCAAATTCAGAAATTGAACAACACGTTTGGTGATGACTGAGAAAAAACAAATGTACAGAAAACAGACGAAATGATGAAAGTTTGAGTTGAACAGGAACTCCTAGGCGGCCAAAATTTTCCACCTTCTTGAAATAGAATAAAAAATAACAGTCCTTACACATACGTCATTTAAAATGACTTCAAGGAACAATCATGCTAGACCGAAGAAAAATTGAACAACCGTTTGGTGATGACCGAGAAAAAACAAATGTACGGAAAACCGACGAAATGATGAAAAGTGAGTTGAAACAGGAACTCGCCTGCTGCGGCCAAAAATTTTCCAATCTCTGAAATATAGAATAAAAAAATAACAGTCCTTACACATACGTCTATTTAAAATGACTTCAAGGAACAATCATGCGAAATCTGAAGAAAAATTGACAAGTTTGGTGATGACTGAGAAAACAAATGAGCAATTACGTACTGAACGAAGTACATCAGTCGACGCTCGTTATAACGACCCTCTGCGTCCCACAGCAAAAGGTCTTTATAACGAGTGGTCGCTATAGTGGATATAATTAAAAACTATACACATGCACGCTCAGCAGTTCCATATAAATAGGCGAATTTTAAAGAGATTCCAACTAAATACTCAACTTATTTTTTATCATTGCTATTAAAAATAAAATTTTATCAATTAAAAATATATTTCTAAAACAGATTTTAAAGTAGAAAATAAAGGGTGTTATATACTTACAAAACATTTATTTTCTAAAGAAAAAATCAGAAATGGTTGTTTGTCTTTTCTGCATATGTGCTTTTTGCAAAACATAATTTTCCATTTCAGTTAAAGATGATAAATAATGTTCTGCCTTTCAAAGAAACATTTTAAAGTCTCAATAGCACTTGAAACATTTCTTCTATTCTAGGCTATTCTAATTTCCTTGCTTCAATGAGCAGGTGACCGAATTCTACCCCGTCAAAAGTTGAACTGTAACACTGAAGACTCTGCATCTACGAAGCTTGGCAATTTAATAATCAAGGTCATTTACGTTTAGAAACATGTTCTTTTTGGAAAAATACCGGGAAGAGTGTTCGCTTAATTCGGACGTTGTATTGGGATTAGACGACACTATACGGTCGTTATACACAAATAACATAATACATAGGGAAACACAGTTGGGGATATTATCACTGGTCGTTATAATGGAATAGTCTTTATATTGTGTGGTCGTTATAACGAGCGTCGGCTGTAGTACGTATTTATTAATTCCAATACGTCAGTGATTCCTAACCTGTGGCACGCATACCCATGGGGAAACGCAGCGCAAAAGTAAATGTTGGTAATGGCGGAAAACTCAAAAGAAAAGTGATTATAATGAAAAAAATTAGAATTTTGGCTCCCCAACTTCGTGTGAAAAGTTAAAGTTTTACGAGTCGTAAGCCTACTGAATAGCAATGAAAGAAGAGTACCAAGAACTCAGTGTTAAAGCAATAAAATATTTAATAACTTTCAAAAATACAGAACTTGTGGAAAGATACACTGGGCTTATGCGAATATTAATGACAAATATCACAGTTAGCTCGATGCAGCTGAAAATATGTGATTCTGTCTTCATTTGAACCTACTTTCGTGAAACAAGTTTAAGGATTGCATTGAAATTGTCTTCCATTTGAATAATTGGTTATAATCGAGTAATGTTTAGTTTTCATCGTAAGTTAATGCGAAATTATTTCAATGCTGTTCCCATTTCTTAGGACGTGGAACTAACACTATTATAAAAAAAATGTAAAATAAATCCTACCAATGTTATTAAATTAATTTGAGTTGTTTGACGTCAGCTAAGTCATTATTATGAACTTCGAGCGAAGGGATGGTTTGGAGGGGTACCAAGGGGTACGCAACCAGTGTTTCTCAACCTTTCAGTGCTTGTGGCACAATTTTCATCGCGCCCCCCTCTCATACAATAATAACAATGTATTTTTAATTACTAACAATTCATTTTTATTTCGTATTGATAAGTTTATTATTAAATACATTGTGTAATACGGAATATTATGTCTTATATCCTAATTATAAGATAGATTATATCCTAATTATAGATTAATTCTACTTATAAGTGTATTATATCAGTGTAAATGTGTATTTTCTTATGTATTTTGTTTTATTTTCCTTTCAGTAAATTAATCAATTTTTTAAATAATATTTTCTCCTCCCATTTAGTGTTATCACGCCTCCCTAGGGCGGCGACAGGTTGAGAATCGCCGCTATAAAAATATGGACAAGATAATTTTTACTTATTATTTTCATTATAAAACTTAAACCTTATCGAAATCAAGATCTTATCTTCAAAAATTGAAGGGTATGAAACAAACGAGATCATTTTTAAACCTTCAAGAATCAATACGCCGTTTTTTATTTGTTTTAAAGAAAAGAGAATTAACCAGTAATATCGAAAATCGAATGGCTCAAAATCGGCGAATGTAGTTTTTAATAGATTTACTGTGAGTGACAAAGGATTCTAAAAGACAAATTCACTCTTGCCTCTACAGTTGGTTCTTTGGTGGTGGGGAGGACAACTCGAGTATGAGAAGCTGCCCGGCTCGCAGTATACCAGTTCTCGATTCCTCTGGAGATACAACAATGATGGTTTTGTCTGGTTAACGGAGCCTTCGCCGATGACTGGACGTACGTCTTTGGGAGGGGACTGTATATGTACTTCCGCAAGATAGCCTCCAATAAGGCGCAGCCCGCAGAATCATTATTATTAAGGCCCGGAGAACACTAGCCGATTCGTGTCGTTGAAGCTATAAAAATAACAATAGTAACCCACATGCCTCCTATGGAGACATGCAGGGGGAATGGGGGTTACTATTGTTATTTGTCCCCCTGCGTGTCTCCATAGGAGGCATGTGGGTTATTATTGTTATTTTTATAGCTTCAACGACACGAAACGGCTAGTGTGCACCGGGCCCTAGTCATCCAGCATAATCTGAATGACCTGTCGCCGCATTAAGGCCCGGTGCACACTAGCCAATGTTTCGTTGAAGCTATGAAAATAACAATAGTAACCCACATGCCTCTTGTTGAGACACGCAGGGAGAATGGGGGGTTACTGTTATTTTTATAGCTTCAACGATACGAATCGGTTAGTGTGCACCGGACCTAAGTGTCAAACTGAGTTTTGCTTGCATTGCCTTTACAATTGACATAACTAAAGGGTAAGTGGTTCCATATCAGTGGCGGCTCGTCCATAAGAGCTGCAGCCCCTCTGAAATTATTTTAAAAGATAGTATTTTCCTTTTTATTCTAATTGGCTTATTTTTCCACTTTAAGAATTCAGTAATTAATGAAAGTGGCAAAAAAGTAATAAAAAATGTAAAAGGAAGAATCACTCAGAATTAAAAGAGAGACAGACCAGAACTGCCGAAAATTTTGCCCCTCCTCAGGATATGTAATTAACTCAATGAGCAACGCGAAGCGGTTGAAAAGCAACCCTTTCTCCGCTTGAAATTGCATTCATTTGAGCTGCACACGATTGGCTCGACTTCCTAATTTGGCTTTTTCTCAGTCGTTAAGTAGTTTTTTTAAATCCGATTCTGGAGGATTTGTAACTTTTTGCTCCTTTATTTTTTTCAGGTGCTGATTACGAATCTGAGGTTTGCCATCAATGATTTTTGTTGGAATTTTATTTATAGCCAAAAAAACATGAAAAAAAATTTTCCCGCAGTTTTTTTTTTTTTTGCTTATAACTCAAAAACTATCAATTTTTAGTATATCATCATTACATACTAAAATAATCAGCACAAAATTTCCTACAACTTAGATCTATAAAACTTTTGCAGCACTGCTTGTTTCTGAGCTGACGAACCGCCACTGTTCCAGATGCACGTGTCAATAATTTTGTAAATAAAAGACTGTTTGAAAATATGATGGACTCATTGATTCCCATATTATGAGCAACAATACATAATTTTAAATACCCACCCTACTGTGAAATCTTGGATCTAGGGCTGGCCGTCAAAATCATCGAATTGAAATATGCATCGCCCCAAATAATAATAAAAAACACACACTTTGACCGCAGATCAAAATTTATCTTTCCGAGTAGACTGCACTCTGGCGGAAGGAGGGGGATCCAGTTGCTTCCATCTGCTAAAGGCCCCTGTGCGAGCCGGCGCCTAGTCGTGATGGAGCAACGACGATTTGGCCTTCCCAGCGACATGAAGTTTTGAATGCTTGAAATCACGAACTATGAACATGCGCTGTACGTATTTGAAATCTATTCTGACTAGTCGGTCACACTTTGCTTGTTCAGTGGGAAATGGCATAATTCATTTACATTTGGAAAATATTTTTTTAAATTTCAGAAATATTTGAACGTATTAGTTAATATTTTTTTTCCTGTGTATATGGCTTCATTAAAAAGTAATGTTATGTAGTTCGAGTATATGTTTAAGAAAAGCCCATCTTCCGGTAGCGTATTTGATATAAATCTTCAATTTTCGCGTAAGGACCACATCAAATTTCACTTACTACATAGTTCGGTCCATTTACAATACATGGACATATTTAAGAAAACTCTCTATTATTACCAACCTGATAACTTTCATAGGTTGAATAATATCTGTAAATTGAGCGATGCGTTGTGCAAAACTCGTTCAAAGCATACTACAGGGCAGACTGCTGCACCTAGAGTTACCAAATTTAGCATGAAGTTACCTCTTAAGTTGTAGGAGCTCACTAAGAAGGGGTTCACGAAATTTAATTTTTTATGAAAAATTTATTGAAATGTTAGCGTTTTTCTCCTCAATAACTCCAAAGCATATTATCGCAAAAAAGTTTTTTTACACTGCTATAAAATAAAAACTTTTCAGTGATATTACTTTTGTTTTCGTGTAATTTTCCCCCAATTTTAGGGTTCGTTCAAATATTACGTAAGCACCTAAGGGGGGAAGGGGGTTTGCGATTCGCTTATTTTTGCTGATAAGGAGGGGGGGTATGAGTAATGCTTACGTAAGACATTAAAACCACTTTATTTCCGAAAATCTCTTGTAACTTGTAAAAATAATTTAATTTAAAAATTAAATTTGGCAAAAGAAAATTAAACTTGAATTTTTAAAATTGTGGTAAACTAAGAAATTTTCTTAAACAAAATGGTAAGGAAATTAAATATATATATATTTCATTTTAAGCCCAGTTAAAGTTTTTTATTTGAATTAAGTCTTAAAATTAGATTATTACTGTTATACGTTTTGTGAAAAAAAAACGGGTGGGGGGGGTGCCGTTTGCTTACGTAATTATAAGAGGGGTTGTTTGCGATTTGCTTATTTTTGCTGACAAGGGGGGATGGGGCAAAAATTACCAAAAACAGGCTTACGTAATATTTGAACGGCCACTTATTAAATTTTTTTAAAAAAATAGTTACAGTAATATTTTGAATTGTTTTAGTTACCTATCTTATATTGCTTGTTTTTGTTATCTTTCCTATAATAAAGCGGTAAATTTTTAAAAAAATAATAATAATATAAGGACAGACGGATCAAGCTTAGAAAACAAGCTTTTATTCAGAGAGACCCAATGTCTAATGAAAATCTCGAGATCATTTTTTTTAATAAAAATAATCACGCTAATTTCTCATTGCATACTGAGGAAAATGAACAGATAATTTCTCCAAGAAAACAGTGAATTTTTATTCTGAAAAAGAAAGAAATAATCTGTTTGAAGAAAATCTTCATTACGGACTTCACATAAAAAAATATACAAATCAAAATCTTAACGTATTCAAAATGTAGTGCAGAAGAATTAAGAATCACACAACTGTCGGTGAAAAGTTTTATTTCTCACAGTTTTTTCTCTCTAAGTATTTTGATTTAATTCTTTTTACAATGTCTTCAGGATATATTTTACACTAATTACACATTTTTTTTAAATACAATAATTTTCATACAGTCGTAAAACAAAAACAAGCTAGGTGATCAGGAATTCAAATTTGATCACAGAAAATGCAGTAATTGATCACTCAAGAGATAGTACAAACAAGGATGCTTCAGGATAATAAATAAAACACTGTTGAAATCTTAAAAATAACAAAAAATATATGTCGCATCACCTTTATTGTTTTTTTTAACATGGGAAATGCTGATTAACATTTTAATATTGGAAATTCTGATGATTTGGTCACTCCAGAGATTGTACAAACAAGGATACTTCAAGATAATAAATAAAACACCGATGAAGTCTTAAAAATGACAAAAAAATATTTGTCACATCACCTTTATTTATTTTTTAACATTGAAAATGCTTATTAACAAGGTAATTAACCCCTTTATCGTCAGATATTTGTTTATGAACTAAGGAAAAATAAAGGAGTAAAATAATACTAAAAAAATCGAAACTGAAAACGAGTTATTTATCATATTGAACTGACAGACGTCTGAAAAGAATTTATATTTTGAGTAGACTAAAGTGTTGACTCAAGAGTTTGGCTCGCAGTTGACTCTCTACTGACAGTGAGTCATATTTGCACTACTACCAGTTTTCCTTTTTTTCAGATTTCAATAATTTATTAATAAAATTAGTTGCTTACTGCAAGTTGCAAGTTGATGTAGCGTAGGACAACTTCTAACCCATTCGTGGCATCATATAAAGAGTGACTGACAATTCATCAATTTTACAATTGACTCTTGCGGGTTTTTTTGCCGCCATTTCGACTCTTTTTGCCACTGATATCTGATGGCACTTACGGCCACCGTAACATATTGCGATCTATATGGAAGCTGATAAATGGTGGATGCAAATTTCGGATATCAGAAAATAAACTTATCTTAACAGACTGCGGTCTACTTGATTTAGATCAGACTGACACTTGCACACTAGTTTTTTAATTTGAACATTTCCAATGTTAAATTTTTTTTTAAATATCCGATACTAAATGTATATGCTTGTATATCTAAAGTGTTTAAAATTTTTACAATCCTTTTCTGACTTCAAAAAAAGAAAAATTATTTTGCTACAGCATTTACACAATCATGAAAATGATCGACATTTCTTATTAAGAGAAGATCATTAGAAATGATTCATTGCTTTTTATATAACAGAAGGCGCGGATTTTTTTTTTTTTTGAATTTATTATGGAAATTCTTAACGAACTGTTTTAAGCATAGGAATACGGCTAAGCAGAAATATATTTACTAAATCTTGGTGAATCATAGTCTGTATGAATGGATTTAATCAAGAATTAAGCATTTTTGTAATCTATTTGAGATTTATACATACATTAGTGACTTTCATATTGGAATCATATTGTATATATGATTTTTTGCAAAAAAAAAAAAAATGTTAACCTAAGACATGTAATATTTTCAAAATAAGTGGTCATTTTATACAAAATTTACACAAAACGAATGCTCAAGTTTGTTCTTTAATGTCTAAATATCTTCCAAATGAAAATAATGAACCATTTATAAAGTAACACACATCATGTCTCTAGAGTATGCACAAAGTTCCAATTCATTTGAAAAGAAGTTTAGCATTTATAATTCCTGAAGCTAATCGTTCACCCCATTTTTTTTTCCAAATATTAATTAAGACTGGAAAATGGAACATTAAAAAATGTGTCAAAAAAGTATTGAAGTTACTTTTAATGTCTTTACAAAATTTTCTCCTCCGTCTTATGCTATTTTAAGTATTTAGGTTCACTTTAACGTCCATGCAAAGCATTTTTGAATATCGTCTGCCGTTTAACAGATATTTGTAACTATTTTGTGACATCTATCTGGTTATTATTTATATAATCTCCACGAAGCAAATATTTAAGCGTTATTCCTTTTGCATCAAAATGCCACGTAAAGAATTTTTTGAAGGAAATAGTAAAGCTGATGCTGAAAGTGAAAAGAATATCTGGATTTTTTAAGCTATTATTTATATAGGAATTATAAATTAAGATAGCTTATGAAAATATAAAAATCGAAAGGGAAAGCATGTGCAAAAGAGTTCTTATGTAGCAGCAAAATGATATTGAAAATGTTTAGATCAAAAGTCATTTCCCCCAAAGGTAAAATTTCAAAAAGAAAAAAAAATGAAATACTGCATGAATATTATTAAGACTTCTAAAAACATTTTAAATAAGCAGAACAAACCAAAACATGTTTTCAAGGAAAACATAAATATCGGAAGCATACATATTGTATAATAAAAAAATAATAGTTATTTACTTTTTTTTTCTCTATAGTGCAGAATAAATGAAAGAGAATTAAACGCGAGAATTGTATTATCGTCTGCATAAGAAATCTCTTCGGAATACGCTTACTGATATTTTTTACTGTTTTTGTGGCATCAGTCAGTTTATTCTTTTCATAATATCCATAACCTGAAATGTTTCTATGTCGTCTTAGGTAGAGGGGGAATTAAAGAAAGGTACTTTATACAAATACAAATACTCATGAGTATTTTTAAAAATAACGATGGAAACTTTTTTTTGAGAAGTATAAATTAATTTTTGTAAATTCAATGCATCATAATTATCGTTACATCTAGAGCATCATAATAAATCATAGCATTTTCTCTGATATCCTGCAATCGAAATGAAAGACGATCTCACTAAAACTCCAACCGCCATGGGAATGTTGCATTGCCGTTTCTACTGAGGAGTAATTGTCTCATCTTCTGTGCCATCTAAATAGTCCTAAAATTATCACAATAAAGGTTTTAAAAAAGACATCCACAGCTTGGATTGCATCTAAACTTCTCCTGTTGCTTAGAAGAATTGCTCTTTCTTAGGCTTCTGCCATTTCTGATACGTATTCAGGGGTCAGTGAATGGCTCCCAGGTCGGGTGGAACGAAAAAGACATTGAAATCACTTTGTGGGAAAAGAGAGAAAAATCAGCCAACGGTCATATCTCTGGTGGAGCTCGCTTCTATTACAGGTGGATCCTCCTCAAATCAGAAGGTGATGTAATCGTATCACACTGAGGACATACTCTCTTGTTACCCTAGAAAGTATAGTAATACATTTTTGTTACGACATAATGCAACAAATTGTAATAAGTTAAATGGAAGTAATGAGTGTTTTGCCAAATTCACGACTAAATGCAATTCAAAATTCAAAGTTTTGTCAGCAGTAGTAATATTCCTCCTATTCGAAATGGATCTTCCTTAGCATAACCAGTTGCTATAGCGACAGCCGTAAACTAGGCAATCTGGCGGCGACAGTTCTCGTGGCGGACAAACAGTAATTAATTCATGCAATACCTAGTTATTCTATGAAATAACGGATTCCACGCTTTAACTGAAATTTACATACCGCTCATGAGGAAAAAGTATCATGAAGATATTCTCTTAAATGTTGAAACGAAAGTCGAAACACAGTGAGTATTCAGTATTTTTCAGAGCAAAAACTGCTTACAACAACGTTATGTTTATATCATCATTCTCCCTCAAAAATAATTTAAAATCTCTGAAATAACGGAGTACTTATGAAAAATTTTAAATACAAGAATTATAAAAATTCCCATGCTACGTTGTTTACTGTTCCTATGTTCTGGGGAGTAAAATTTCAAACCTAGACATAACTTTTTACGAGGAGAAAAAATTGAAGAGTTTTGTACAAAAGCTACGCCGAAAAGAGATAGACTAGAGGCGTTTTAAAGTTAAACCAAATGCAGGTATCTGAGGAATTTAAATTCTTTAAATGCAGGTATTCTTAAAATGCGTTTTAAGTTCTCATTTCTCTGCGTTTTCTTCATCCCAGGCCAAAAATACAGTTGCGTTGCTCACTTATTTAAAGAAAATAAACTTCGGCCTTTTTTTTCCTTTAAAACCACAAGGGAAATAAAATATTCTTGTTGATGAAAAGAGTTCTGAACTTCATATTTTTGTTCATTACTTAATTTTTCTGGAGGCGGCGAGGAAGAAAAAGTTCGCGTTACATATTTTACTTCGTTCGCGCTCCACTCGCTTTAAAACACCATAAATCAAAAACTTCGTACACTTGGGAAAAAATGGTTTTCGGATTGAAGTAAACAATCCGAACAACATCATTCGACCAAAGAAATGCTGGACCATATTTGGCGACTCATCGTATTATTGTAGCCAAAGGTGCACCTCGCATGTTTTTATATCAGTGCCAACAAACCAGTCTGAAAAGTTACCATTTATAAAATGAAATATTATGAACGGATATAAAATAAAATGAATCGCTATTTATATCCAAAACGAAAGGGTAGACGAAATGCAATATCAAATTTAAGAAGTATCGAACTTGAGTGCTAAAGAGTGCGCGCAAAAAACACTAAGGCGCATCAACTGCATTCGTTCTTATTCATCAGGAATTAGTTGTATGATATGGCAGTGGCGAATCCGGGGGGGGGGGGGTCGGGGCTGCATCCTCCCCCAGAGCTAAACAAACGTTACCACGTTTTATTATTATTTTCTTTATCTCTTAAAAAAATAATAATAAAGCGTGGTAACATTGCTTTCTGGCTTGACGGACTCGGAAAATTTTCCAACTTTTGTAGTCATTCTACTAGTACTTGTAGAGTAAATTAAACATTTTTGGCTAGTTATTCCATTGTGTTTTTATTACATTATCGAGAGTATTGTAGTGTCATTTATGATCCTTATTGTTAGGTGAGTAAAGTCAAAGAGCTTAAAAACAATCATTTAAAATTGGAATAAATTTAAAAATAGAATTTTAACTTAAACTTTAGGCAAGAACAACAAAAATTTATTTATAAGCAATACAATTAAGAGAATAAAATTTAGAAAATAAAATTAAGACAATGTTTAAGTAGAGCGCAATTGCAGCAGCAAAACAAAAAACAGAGAACAATGGAAATCAATATCATACAAAGAAAGCCAAAACACAACAATAAACTCAGAGGTAATCGAAAAACAAAAATCAAACAAGGAATCCATTCTAGTTCATTTTTTCAAGGGCCAAGAAGTTTATTCGAAATGGATTCAAAATAATAATTGGGAAATTTTTCTGTAAGAAGCTTGCATTACACCAAACATAGCTTCTCTTAACCCGAAATTTCCCACACAAAAGACAAAGGAGCTCTGTACACCAAAAAGTTAAGTGTAAAAGTGTAAGGTGTGAGTAAATATATGCATAAGCTATGAGGTCACGACGATACAAAATTTTTATGATCTCGCCCCCCCCCCCCCGGCCAAAATCCTGGATTCACCACTGCGATATGGTCATCAGCGATCAAAAAGCGTATAAGAAACTACCGATGACACAAAACAGGAGAAATATTTTGGCGAAATTCCCTCGGTTTTTCTTCCGATGAAGACGGGAGAAAAAAGTGGTGCAGCAACCCTGGTGGCCTGGGGAAGCAACAAGTAGTTAGTGCGGAAAGGGGTAGGTTTTTAATGAGTTCATTTAGAGCAGTCTTTTAGCCGTCAACAGATTAAAATTTACATTAATTAATTAACGGCCAAAACGGCTTGACAGCGGCCGGGTGATTAAGTGTGGATAAATTTAAATTCTTTCTGCATAAGTCATTAACGGCTTTTCGTCATTTATCACGAGACTTGGTGCGGAAACTTTTAAAATGACCGCGTTTTTCTACCCCTTTCGTTTTGTTATTTTCCCTGCAATGTGTTTAAACGGGATTTTTTGAGGTGTGCTTAAGTATGGTTTAGAAATGGCAAATTTAATTTTTTTTTAAATTTATTTAATGGATAATTCTATTTTTGATCCTGCTTTTATTTTTTTTAAATACAAAAAAATGGCTTAAAAGGATAAACAATAAGTAAAACTGAGCAATAGAAAAGTAATTCAATAAAATAAAAATATAATTCACTATAAAATTAGCATTCTATTGCTAGTGAATAAAACTTAAACCACCGCATTTCAAACATTTTTTTTAACGTCGGACTACGCTCCTCCCATTGGGGTCTCAGGAAGGAAATTGATTCACACGCCATTTTGAAAATAAGTAAGAATAAAACATTAATTAACTATCACACGAAACTTAAAGCCGGTTTGCAAATTGTAATGAAATACTTTATGTAAACATGATTCTATTTACTATTTTGCTTTTAAGCTTTGCAAAATCTTTTAGAAAAGAACTACATCCAGACATTCATCTTCCCATCTAGGGTCACGACCCAAGGTTTAAGAAGCTCTGATTTAAACTGAAGCTACACATTTATTATTCGGTTAAACCGATGCAAGGTTGGATGAAAATTTTTGCATGTAAACAATTTTAAAACTTATTAATTTCAGTCGTATTTCCTTCTACGTGTGTGACGATATTATTATTTTTGTGTTTTAAACATACTGAGAGATCTCATCTTTTACTAAGCACAGTTTAATTCAACATTTAATTCTCCTGGCCAGGCATGTTCCTGCAGCTTCAATCCCAAATTTTTTAAAACTTCGTTTCGGTGGTCAGAAGCCTCAACCCTGCAGCTGTTTTACTAGTGAGAGAATCGCAAAAAAACTTCAGATATCAAACTTTATAATTAATCGTAACTATCCTCTATTTATTATCATTATTATGTATTTCAAATATGAGTTCTACTTTAACTTTACAAGAAAGTTTTTTTATATAAATATTAGATATTTCTCAATTTTTTTTAATTAATTTTCATCGATTTTAAATAAATAATTGAATAAACAATGATAATGGCTGGTTTGGAAGGAATGGTTTTCCTTAGAACTAGGTATTAAAGAACCATCTTTTTTGGGGAAAAAAAGGTACACAACTTACATACAGGGTACGATATCATCTTTTTTGGTGCGTGGCAAAATTTTATTCTTTCAATTAGGAAATATAACTTTTGTAAAGAATTGTATACCTTCATATTTCTGGGGATTTTTTCGATCTATTATTTTAAGCTACAAAGTGCTTTTAAAAGATGCAATCAGCAGAAAAAAAACGAAGAGCAGATCAGAAAAAGAAAAAAAAAAAACGAACTTGCCTGAGTAATTGACAGAAACTTACTTACTATATAGTGCATCTTGAGTAACGAACAAAAACTTACCAATGCTTTCAACCAACATGTCTCACAATGTACATGCCAGCAACACACAGACACCACAGGTTTCTTATACGAATCCTAAGCAAAAGATTAAAGAATAAGGATTACATTAAATAAGATTCGTGATATCAAAGAAAAATTATTATTAGTCTATCCCCAGAATTTGAGTATCCAGGAATGTACGAAAAATGACGATGGCAAATATATAAATTACAGTGCAAATAAAATAAAAATAAGTCAATAAATATGAGGATTGAATCACTGTTAATAAAGACACATAAAAAATGACTTCATGTTTACGAATTATATTTAATGTTATGTTAGGCCCACATCTGGTTTTGAAGCTACTGATGGTCTCTTTTCAAATGCACTTTAGTGATTAGACAGATATGACTAAATCCTTGAATATACACCTCCACTTTGACAAGCTTCCATGCCCTACCAACATGAAGACATTTGATCCCCGATTTTACACGCACCAAAGCCACATAGAAGGCTATTTTTCGGTGGATTCTAGGATGTAGTCCTCGATAAACCGAGCACTAAGCTGCGATTCTAGCACTAGGCAACCGATGCCCCAATTACCATTCATAATCGGATCGTCTTAAACGTAGGAAATCAAAGAAGAAAAAAGTCTGCTCACCATGCAAACCTGACATTTGATATCGACACTGGAACAAGGATTCTCGTCCGAACGATTATCTCCGTGCTGCCTCTGCACCGGTTCACTGTAGGTAGAAGGTTGGCAAGATCCCACCTCTAAACTGTTGAGGAACAAGAATTCACATAAGAGGAATAATTTTCTAGAAAATTGTGCTTGTATTTTGTGGACCGATGACTATGATTAAATTAATTCATGAATGGGTAAGGGGGAATAACCAAAGTAAAATCCAGAAGAAAAAGGTCTTTTCATAGATTATGTCGCATTTTCATGTGCATTTCAGAAAGCAATCATAAAAATATTTAATGAACAAATATTTACATTTTCATTTTATTATTAAAACTTTAGTGCGATTATTATTCATTTAAAAATTATCTCGTCCCCGAGTTACAATTTTCTAAGATTTGTTTATTTATTTCTGTTATAAGGAGGATTATCGTTGTGTGGGGGGATGGCCACGAAACAGAAGACAAATCTGTAAAGAAAGTTGAAATTGCTCACATTTGACAGGGAGGATTTGATTTGCATTTTGATTTTTTTTTCCTTTGTCCACTTTCGAATAGTGTTCTAATTCATTTTTCCATCTTCCCCGAAAATGTTAAGTAATTGATAAGGCGAGGTAAACGATGTTCTTTCTGAAGATAATACCTTTTTCCTCTCCTTAGTTCATTTTCCCCTTCTCTCTATATATATTTTTTCTTAATTTACACAGCATATCACGTATTCTAGTACTTTCTACAAACCACGGTAAAAGGATTTGATCATGCTTTATAAAAAAAAAATTAAAATTGACGTTATTATTAATATTTTGAAAACATTAATAAAGGGAAAACGGAAAAGAGCATTTATTCATAAAAATAAAATTTCAGATTATCCAACTTTATATTTATCTTTCAATAGTGAGACGGAAAAGGAAATCCATAAAATAGTATGAAAATCCTGATTTATCAAAATATAAATATATAAAGATCAATGTGTAGTTTCTGTGTAAAGATTTTTCATGCACGATCAGCTTTAAGAAAGTAAACGAACCTCATCAACGGATACAACAGCAGCGAAAAAAAAGGTACGCCAAATGGAAAATTTTTCATTTATTTTTTTATTAAAAATTTTGGCACATTTATTTTTTTATTATTGACAAAAATCATATTTTCGAAATAAAGTGGAAGAGACAGAAATACTTACTTATTAAATCCATTACAAGAACTGTCGGCCAGATCTGTTTTGTTTTGATCTGAAAAATACAATGAAGCGAGTTAGGGATGTACATCAACTGAAATTAGAATCAAGAAAATGTCCCAAGTAAATTACTGCAAACAAAAAGCCAGTTCTCTTTAAACACACATACCTTCATGATAACTTTCTCCGCTTGGTTGCAATTGCCCAGGGTAATGGGATATGTTTCTGCTGATAAAACGTTAAGAAATACTAAATTTTATAAAGATCCGATAAAAGAATGAAAACTAAAAACTACTGAATTAAAATTGTCTAAAAAGTTAATCATATGACACTCTTGTAACAGAAATTATTTGAGCATTAATTCGAAAGCCCATTTACATGTAAATTTTCCGTAGAATTCAAAGCAGAAAGGATACTTTTCGGAGCTGTAGCTTTCTGTGGTGACTTCTGATCTTGCTTCTGTGCGGTGAGCCAACTGTTGCACTACGGAGAAAAAGGGGGAAAATCGATTAATTTTTCTTAGGTACAATGTTGAAACAATTCATTTTCATTTTTAAAGCAGAATCCAAGGATATATGACCATGGAAAACAACCTTTACAAAGTGTCACAATCTAAAAATAATTTTTAAAAAGAAATAATAAAGAAGCTTCGAAAGAATTACGTAAATATTTATCTGCTGAAAGCTATTTCAGGGAGCAAGCATGAATATAAACTTTAAACCAGCGGGAGTTGTCTCCCCTAAACTTTCTCGTATACTTCTCGAAAAAGGTGCTGTTTCCCCTCCCCGCGTGGATAAAAAAATTCGAACCTACTGTAACCCATGATCCGATGACTGTCAGAAAATATTTAGGTAAAGAATCAAATTCAAAGATATGCGTTTCGATTTAAATGCGTACCGATTTCTACTCTTGCTGGCTCAAGGACAAAGTCACATAATCCTCCCACGTGCACAGATTGCTACCAGTACGCATGCGCTTGGAGATAGCGGATTCGTTGGAGATGCGATTATACAGACCGACAGACAGTCGACCCTTTGCGGGATTTGGCCCAAAATTTTATACGGACCTATATTCATGACGATAAAACTCTGTACCAAATTTTAACCATCTAGCTATTCAAGTTTTTGAGTTAAATGTTAACATGACCGCGGTCATACAGACAGACAGGCTTCCCGTTGACGGATTTTGTCCAAAATTTGATAGAAACTACAAATTATGTTTAAAGACCACATACCAAATTTCATCCCCATAGCTCTAATAGTTTTCGAGTTATCGTGTTCACAGACACACAGACAGACATAATTCCAAAATTGTGTTTTTCGGATTCGGGGAGGTCTGAAACGTGGAGATTCGTCAAAATCTCGAGTTCGAATTTTTTGACGATTACAATACTTTCTCTTTGTATACTTCGTATACGAGAAAGTAAAAAATGAGAAAGGCTATTTCTCTACCTCCCACGGGAACACTATCGATTTCATTCCTTAAACAATATCATGTTAACAACTGATAAAAATATGAATCAATCGCAATATTATTTAAAAAATGCTTCTCTCGTAACATCAGCGTTGTCAATCATTTTGCAATCAAAACTCTGTAACGTGCTGTGCTGGTATAGGCAACTCCTCATTAGTAGAATCAACTGCGAAGTTAAAAAATTAATAAAGGGGGAGTAATAAACAATTGTGCCCTAAGCGCCTGTGGAATTTCGATTCACTTTTCATTTATTTGTTCTCGTAAGATATTATTAAAATATTTTAAAGCTTTGAGTAAAAACTCTCTTCTTAACCTATACATCAGTGGCAAGCAGGTTGACTGCATGCAGTAAGATACGTGTGTTCGCAACGCTAGAGAGTGACGAAACAGGCTTTGCTAACGAATTTAGAGTATTGAAAAAGTTTCATGAAATGAAATATTTTCCGTTTGAAATGTAGAATTTCATTACATAACATACCGATTGTTAATGTTTAAATTCTATTCAAACATATCATTTATATATACATACATAGGGATAATATTCAATATTACTTATCTACACGTTAAGATACATTTTATATCGTTCCTTATACTATTAAACTGAGTTGGCACTGCCTATTGTCAAAGGATTAATTCAAAATAATCTTGGCAACACTAACTTTTACAAATGAAAATTAATTAACCCACTAATGGCTGAATTTCTTTTATTTCCTCAGTCTAAGATATATTTTCGCCATTTATTGACAATTCAATCAGTAGAAGAGTCTAAAGGACACATGACATGTGTTAAGAATGTCCACGCAATTTATCTTTTAAGTTAGTTACTACAAGTCACTTAATTACAGCTTTCAATAAAGAAAATTTTGTAATCTGGTGCACGAAGTGAAAAAAAGTCCTGTCGGCCGACTGGAAAGCGAAGGTAGACTCCTTTTTGTCTTCGTTGACTTCAATCCTCATACAAGAGGAGTTAAGTATTTTCAGTTCCTTGGACCAGATAATAACAACAAAACTGAAAGTTACATTGTAATGTCCTTATCTACGAATAGGAATGGATGAACTATTAAAAGCAGGAAGACGAAAAATTTTAAAACTACCATGCTAATGAATATACCATTCATAAATGTGCCAAGTCATATAGCAACTATTTTGCCGTTAATAGATAATCATTGCTGCTTCTATACAACAATCGATAATAAGTTACCATTGAATCTGTCTAAAAGATATCTAAAAAGTACAGTGCGATGAATTACGAAAAATAGTTTTAAAAAATTTTTATCCTTGAAAAAGTATGAACTGATCCAAATCAGTACCGAAATCTTTTTTTTATAATCAACCTTGAAAATAATAGTAATAGAAAAAAGGTAATTTTCAGCACGAGAAAAACTACAAATTTATAAAATTAAAGCGATGTTAAGAAAGCTTTCGAAACTCTTAACAATATAACGACAAGAATAGTCACGTAATCACATTTCACGAATAAATTTTTAAAAAATAAAATGCAATTCTACCGTTTGGTGGGCACTCTACGTTGCTATGGCAACACCCTCGCGCAGGGATTAAAAAAAGAAAGAAAAAGGAAAACGCGGTGGGGGGGGGAGAGAGAGAGAGAGAATTCGACGCGATACTTTTCAATTGCTTATCTCTTTAAGTGACGTAATAAAGTGAGAAGGAAATATTTAAAACCCGTAATCGGCCGTTTTACGCCAGCCGTTATATTGAATTCTTCCTAATCACTGGTAGGAAGTTGGCGCCCAAATCATCTCGGGCGCGAAAAACAAGTGCTTTGTGCCATAAAAGAGCGGCGATATAAAGGGAGTTTAGTTCCTTTTCACCTGTGTAGCACTCCCACCGAGAAATGAGAGTCAAAAGGGGTTACAATATTAGAGAACTTTTCGCTTAACAGGAAATAGGATTTTGTTCCCATTTGACGCGTTTTATACTTTGAGACGTTAGGTACAAAAAACAGTGACCAAAGCTTTTCTGGTTCATGTAAATCGGAACAATTTTATTAAAAATTATGGATGAAATGAAGTAATTATACGTGGCAACAATGTGGTTTTACAGGCTAATGAGACTTTTGTTAATTTATAAACCAAGAAATATGACTTAACCATAAATTTTCAGAATACACATCGTACGTGGCGATTGAAATTAAAGTAACCCTGCTCAGACTATAGTACAAGGGGAAAAACGTACAAGGATAATGAAGATAGACCAACAAATCTCGTTGATAAGCGTTTCAGAACAATGAAAGCCAATGACTCAAAATACATTGGATCCTTTACACCTCTGTACGCTATGCGCGTTCATTAAAACAAAGATTTGAATGTTCATGAAATCCATTGCACTCGTATACAGCTTCACGAAAATGATTGAATTATTAATTATGATGACGATTGTATTATTTTTTTCCAATTCCAATATTCGTCTATCTTTTCCTATAGTGCGTTTATTAAAAATCTTTTCCGTCAGTAGATCTCCCAAGCTCTGAACTACATACTGCCGAGATTTTAAGCTCTTCCGATCATTAGTTTCTCCTCTAGAGTGTACTCAAAAAGGATATTTTAATTTTTACTACCTAATATAAACCCTAACTCCATTAAAGCACAGTTAGACGGAAGCTTTTACTATATCTTTTGTAATATTCAAAAAATTTACCGAATTAAAAAATAATCTATCAATACATATGAATGAATGCCATTTACCCTGATTGACTTTTAAAAAATGCATAAATCTAGATTTTTGCATAAAAAATGCATAAATGAAAATAAAACAGGCCCTAAAATTAAGTCTTACGGCATCATTTGCCGAAAAATTAATTTAAAAACATGGTGATAATCTGCGTTGTTTTATAATCACTTATGATAATGTTACACAGAAAGATGTTACATCGAATTAGGGTTATATTATTATGGAGAACTATAATAAAATTAATTAAATTAAGACATTGTTATATAGTTTTCCTTATTAAACTGCTACCCAGAGTTTGAGAATCCTAATGAAATTATTTATATTCATGAATTTTCTTGTATATTTGCTCCAGAACGACAAAATCTCATGATTCCCATATTTCCGTGACCCCAAAATATTTCTCTCTGATCCTACCTGGAATCTTGATCCATAGTTAAAGAGCCATTACCTTAGATCCAATATAGGCGTACTCTTCATATTCCGCTATACATACCAATAACACTTTTTCCACTTTGCTACATTCCAAAGTAATCTGCTTTAAAAATTTCTCTCCAAGACTAAAAAAAATGCCGATTTCACAATATCGACTTCACTTTGGCGAACTTTTAGATCCACTTATGACTAAATAATTCCCACCACGGCAACCCTTAACCAACTTCTCCTCGCTAACTCACCAAGAAGAAAACTCACTCTCCAATCCCCTAACAGATAATGAAAAAAGGGCAGCAACAAGAACACTGAGAAATGCGCCCCCAAAACTAAGAAAAAGGTATGCAGCAGCAATACGGGAGAAGCAGGCCCTAAATTTTACGAAATCATTTTTACTCCCGCGCCAAGCGGGAAAGGTTAAAACAAAAACAAAATGCTCCCTGAATTCCAGTTTAGGAATTTTTTATATTGGCCCAAGTTTAACGACTCTGCAAGAATGCGGAGCGGCCGGAGAGATGTTAAGAGGTGTTACTTTGCATCTTAAAGGACTGATGAGGGTCGGGTTGGAGTTTATGTAACGCGCACAGGACGTTTAATTAAACCACCTTCGCTGCCGGATAAAGGGGTGCAGAGGTGAACTGGACAAGATCGTGAATTTATTCGTGGTACTTACCCCTTTTGGGTGTCGGGGAGGTGAACAGTTAATTTAGTGTGGTGGGGAGAGGTTTCGGCTTTTGTTGTTGGATTGGTATGGATACCATACGTCCGGATTTCGTCCTG
>BGPR01000828.1:88222-143451 GCA_013235015.1 Araneus ventricosus | reverse complement strand
GACAGTCCGGATTTCAAGCTCACGTCTGGACTAATGTCCGATTTTATTTATTCGAAGAAAGCACACGAAGCACAGAGATGACTCCATTTATAGAGTGCATGATCAAAAACATACAAAGAACACAAGCCACAAAGTGAATTAAAACACAAGGGGAAAAAAAGTAACTACAGAGAATACAACATTTCAAAGCTCAAAACCATATTAATTATAAAAATGTAAACACATAAATGTTTTAAAACGAAAACGCGCAATTACAAAAGCACTAAAAACACACCGAGGCTCCCAAAGTCCATGTTGCATACCGTCACATCAAAATTCACAATTTACTCCAGTGAATGCGGCGAGATGGACATTTTTTAGAAACAGGGAAAATCTTACGTATCCCAAAACGTTGACACCATTCACACCGTTTACATCCATTGTTGATGAGAAAGTGAATGAGCCTCCTTATCCAAGGTCCCAGTTCAAAGTGAAAATGAAAAGCTTTGGCATTATTGTTTCAATTCCGCTTTGCATTAATATAATTCTGAATTACCAAGTCTTATCGTATGAATCTACATCTAGTTCTTATGAATTACAAATTGCATCTTCTTTGCATTCTGACGTCATAATTTTTTTTTCACTTTCTTGAACTTTGTACTAGTGTTATAAAAGGGGGTCGTTGGTAGGGAGCTTTTAGAATTTTATACTATACTTTGACCCCCCCCCCCCCAAGACCCTTCCTCTCCCGGCGTGTCCGGATTTCAACTAAAGAAACTATGAGAACCCTATGGATTGGAGATCTGCAAGGGTTTGAGAGAAAGACATGAATTAAATTTCATCTCGGGATTCACTTTTCCATCAAGTGTAATTATGTTGGGGTACAGCTGTTAAAAATAATCGAGTATTGTTTAGCAACGGATTCGGAAACCCTTCGCTCTTTTGTGCATGCGCCGGGCGGAGTTATTTTCATCAAAATAGGGGGAAAGTGAAGAATGGAAGGGTGATGTTTACATTTTGCTGATCGTGATCTAACAAAGAACTCCGGAAAAGCGCTGATATGACTCATTGCCTGACACCCGTTTCCGGTGTAAAATCGTCCAAAAGTGGCAGTCTCGGAATCCGCTGCTGAACAGTAAATTCGTCATCTGGAGCTTCATTCTTTTTAATGAAATGGAGCCAACAATAATACATATAAATTATTAATGTTGTTATTAATTAACACTGTAGACATACAGTAGATTCTCGTTATCAGACACTGAATATAATAATAACGACTTTAGTCACCCCGATTTCATATCCCAATTCTTTCGAATATTATTAAATTCCGGATTTAAGCTCGTGCTATCATTAATGTTGTGACCAGACGTTCTAAATGATTTGAACATTCTCGTTTCAAGCGTCCGCATTGAAGTTAAGAATATCTAGTCACTTTAATTCAAGTGACTCTGGAGGCTGAAGGATGGACTAAATGGTTAATGTTGTGACCAGGCGTCCTGAATGAATTTGAACATTCTCGTTCTGAGCATCCACATTGAAGTTAAGAATATCTAGTCAGTTTAGCTCAAGTGACTCTGGAGGCTGAGGGATGAACTAACTGCTATCGAAACAACCTTGAAATACAGTGACCAACAAGAAGTCTAGTAGTGGTACTTTACATGAGATATCGTGATATAGCAGCTAAAAAAACATCAATCTGCTAGGTAAGTAACTAGCTATCATAAGCAATAAAAAAAAAACTAATTTTTTTGTAAGTTTCATACAAAGAGCGTTTCCTTTTTTTCTTTTCCTACTATCAGTTATCTCACTTCGGTAATGTCCGATTATATCGGACAATTGAGAGTTCTGTATCTGTATTTTTGAAGCAACAGTGTCCTCAAATCTCCGCTCTTAAAAATACCGGAAGATTCAAAAATTCCCAAAACAAATTTCTTTCATCTGAAAAGTGAAAGAATATGTTTACAGTTTTATATTATAAAACAGAAATTTTGCGCTCAGATGATGAATTAATTAACTCAGAGTATAATAGTCTTATTCAGAGTGTCTGAAACTTTATTTTACGTTTCATATCTAGTAAGCTATGAAATCGTATTTGATTTGAATGCAGTTCCTATGAAAGCATTACTCGAAATTTATGCACTGCTTCATGGCCATTTGCACAAAATGCCCTTTAAATCCTTCTTCATCATTTTTTTGGAAGCTTGTAGAATTTCCTCAAATAAGAAACACATAAATTAAATTAATTACTTTGAGATATTAAAAACAGAAAAGGCCAACAATGGAGTATATTAACGTCAAATCACAGACCCATCACTAACGAACTGTGCATGTCGTCTAATATCAATCTATAAGTTACCTTACACTTTGCTGTGACCCAGGGGTGTAGTGGAGCCGGAACGAACCGGAACACCGATCCTGCTCTGCTTTTTTTTTTTCCCCATGAGATATAAATAAGAAAAATTGACAAAACGTTCTTAAAACAGCGCGATTTTTGCCACACAGGTTAGAGCGTTATTTTGCGACACCTCAGGTCCATTTTACTAAAGTTCAGTTAAGTTATATTAAAGTCCCGTTTTGAAGCAACACGAGGGCTACTTTGAACCGCGGTCGGGCGGGAACGGTGTGGGATGGGGGTGCTGAGCTCGTACCCCCTCTCCAAATTAGCACACCACACGACGCCAGCGGGAGTACGTTTGGTCACTGAGTATGATTTAACGTGCAGGCCCCATACACGACGGATCTTCTTTGACCCGAAGCCGAGACCTTACCACTAGGCCACTCGGCCCCGTTCTCTTATAAGATATGCAATCAGTGGCGAATCCAGGGGGTGGGCTATAGGCCTGCAGCACCCCCACCCCCGAGCTAAACCAAAATTCTTGATTTTATTCAAAATCACTCCAACTGTTTGTTCTTAATTTTTATTTTTAAAAAATTATAAAATCGTTACAACATTGCTTTCTGGTTTGACAGGCTCGAAACTTTTCCTACTTTTCTAGTCATTCCACTTGTACTTGTAGTGTTGACTCGGTCGAAAACATTGTGTGGCTAGTTATTTCATTGCATTTTTTATTAAATTATCGAAAGTATTGTAGCGTTCTTTATGATTCTTATTGTCAGGTGAGTAAAGTGTTTTGGTTTACATAAGCCATGAGGTTTGACATTCGTCACTACGATACAAAATTTTTATGACTTGGTTTGACGTCTACGATGGAAAGTGACGTGAGCATGGATTGATTATTTTCAGATAAAAAGCAGGTGATTTTTAAGGCCCTATTTACCAAGTTTCTTAACTATGCCTTGAAAAAAAATTGATTCACTGAGAGTTCCATCCCAAATAGAACTCTACATGACAAAAACACACATACATATCAGATTCTTCATAGACATTCCCACAAATACACAATATAAATATAGAGGAACGAAGTGAATGGGGGGGATCTCTAATCCTTAGCCTGAAAAGTTATTCACTTGTAAAAATGTTCTTATATGGAAGCTCGAGAATATAAATTCCTATATGCATAATCAACATAAAATCAGAATTATAAACTCTATTAAAAAGATAAAAAGTGCACATGACAGACCAACAAACTTTACATCGGAACAAATAAGCCATAACCAATCATAGCCCTTTTCTGATAGCTAATGCAAACAATCCAACCCATCTATTACCAGCGAAAACGCGTAAATAACCCCGAAGACTCTAATCCAACTATCCACTGCCCTCCCTGAAGAATTCCCGGACAACACTTGCCGGAAGCTGCACTAACCGACCATCCCACTCACTCCCAAAACGATTACGATTATGCCGAGTCGTCGCTAATTAAATCCCTTTTAACACAGGGCCAAAACCAGGGGCGAAATTAAGCCCGAAGCGGTAATTTTCTCACTTTGATTTCCAACTGGGCAACCCCCCTCAACGCCACTGCCACTGTTCTGCCTGTTTGGACATAACGGAGCGCTTCAAAGGCCGACTTTGAGTGGCATCTTTTCAACGAACCATCGACTCAAATAAATTCTCATAAATTACTGGGGCACAACGGGGCAAAAGTTGCCTGCCCGGAATGGAATGTTCAGACTCTGCTGCCCCCCCCCCCTTCCCTTTTGTTACGCGGCTAAGACACTGGGGGCAATAAATGTTTGAGTGGGTGGTTGGGGGGCGGCGGGGTATCATCCCTGGTATCGCGATATTGCTGCTGCGTTGATTTGTACCTTGTCACAACCAACCGACGAAAAGGGTTGCTGGGATTTTGCGAGGATTTTTAGCCAAGTGGAGGACGGAGTGTTTTTGGGAAGCGCCAAGAGGATTTGTTCGGAAGCGCTCGACTTTTGTTCATTGAAACTTCATGCAGGTACTTTTTATGAGGAGTCTTCCTTATTCTATTTTTATGTTCTTTATCATGAATATATTCTCTTTCCCCTGAAATCCTTAAAAGAAACCTAATCCTGATTAGCAGCAGAGTATTTTGAAATTTGAATACGGAACTTAGGAATTAATTTATTTCTTCTAGGAGTTTCTTATAGTGCGCAGTGAAGACATGGCGGTTAATTCATTTCTGTCTTTACGTTTCAGCTTCACTGAAATTAAGGCTTCATTAAGTCATATACAAACACGCTTCATTTATTAATTGTTCGCTTCCCATAATTTACTTTCGTTTTATGAAATATTAAAAAAACTCGAAGCTGGTAAGATCAGTGAGCTTTTCATATGCATTGACTTTAAATTATTCGTATTCAAATTATTAATTTATGATGATATTACAAATGCATAATTATAAAATATAATAAGCAAAATACACAGAACCATTGGACAGACAAAATTTTTTGATGACAATGATAGTGTAAAATTTTTTAATGAAATTTATGGAATTATTTCGTAATACGATATTTTTTTAAAAAATAATTTGCAAAGCGAACTCGAAATTAAAACATATGCTAAGAAGTTTTCATTGTTCTATTACTCCATTTGTTCCTCTTCCTCAAATCTTATGCAGTTTGTCGTTGCTCGGCAACCTTGCTTTAACAGGGTTCTTACTGATTTTTTGAATTAAAAATCAAGCAGTATTTAAGGAGTTTTCAAGGAGTATTTTCAAAATTTTCAAGGAGTCAATATTTACGCATGAAAAAGATGCCTTTACGCATTTTAGAATACATAAAAATTATATTAGAGTATTTAAAACATTGCTAATAACTCAAATAAATGTGGTTATATTTGTTTCTCTTATAAGTTTTTACTAAGCTGATTTATCCAAGAATGCCATGTTAAATCTATTTATATGAAAGTAGAGAGGTGCCGTTTAGACAGTCAATTTTTATAAAATTGTACAACTACGCCAAAAGTTCAAATAGTTCATTACATGACATGATTTACCATGTTTCAAATAAAAACTATTTCCATTAATTTTTTTAGAATTTAAATTCTTAATTAATTTCCATGCCTCACTGTGCACCTTATGTAGTTCACAGTGATCCAGTATTCAAAATATAGAGGTGCAAAGAGAGACATGGATTTATATATTAGAAACTGTTTATTGGCATTTTCATTGCTTATAAAATAGTATATGAAGAAAATAAAATTAACAAAATTTCTTGATTATTAAAACTAATTTAGATAAAATTGATTAATAGTACCTATTTTCCTTCAACGCCACCATCACAATATATGTCCTTTACAACAAACCAAACGTTACAATTTAAAGAAATACAGATAATTTTTCGAAATAATCCGAGAGAAATAACATTCTCAATTTGCCCCATTCTATTGTTTTGGTTATTACTGATTGGCACTTAAAACCAATTATTAAATTTTGGATACTACTAGGAGATGGACATCAAATCGTGGAAAGAGCAACGCAAAATACTGGGTAATTGATACAGCGGCGATTTAGAATCCTTTTTATCGGTGAAACGTAGTCCACATTTAATAAAAGAAATGTTAAAAATTGAAAATCAAGGAGTTTATAAGGAGTAAAATTCAAATTTAAGGAGTTTCCATACTGCTTGAAAATGAAAATCGTTTTCAAGGAGCGTACGAACCCTGTTTAAGAGTTAGCTTTAATATGTCTGAGGATAATATATTTATTCAGGTTATGTGTTTTTATTAATGTTTGCTTATTGCGAAATAAAAAATACCACTGTATCTTCATATATTGCTGATTTTTTAAAAATTATTATCTTCGTTACATCAAGGAAATGGTTATTAATCTATGGTCACCACCTTTGATGGGATTCGATAGATTAAATATGGATTCACGAATATTTTTGAGTCATGTGACATCCCAGATTTTCAATACTAGCAATAAAAACTGGTCCAAATATGTTAATGCTGTTCCATTAACATTACTCTAATAAATGCTGAACTTTCATATCCGTACTCCACGTATTCAAAAAATTGATGGACCAGCTTATCATTTTCGGTGACTTGAGTGCAAATTCATTTTACTTCGGTCATTTATTTTAATTTATGATGAGTAACACGCAGACGAATACGCACAGGTGAATCTTCAGTGATATTGATGATACCACAAGCAATGAATAAAATTATGCTTTGCTCTTCCGATCATTCGATATGCAGTTGATATCGTTCCATCTTTCGGCATATCACGCCCCTAGGGCAAACCTAAGGCATCATTCGTGTCCATCCCGATACACAGCTTTAGAACTTAAAAAATATTGAAATTTTGTATCATTTGATTATTAATTTTGAATCATTTTTGTTTCTTAAACCTCTGGAAAGGTATACACATCCCTTTGGCCTCTTATTTAGATTAAAAACAGAATAAACTAACAATAATATCCTTCGACAAGAAGAAATCTGAACAGAATGTCCTTCAAAAATGTATTAAATGCATCTCATTTTAAAGGTTTATTAAACAAAAATCTAAAAATTATTACCTTATTTTAGATTAAGTTCCATCACAAATAATTCGAAGTAATGAATAGCTATCGTTGAGGATTATTTGGTCATGAACTTAAGTTTTACGGGATATTTACAAAGAACTGTTTACACACTGTAAGAATACATACTGCTATAAAATAATGATATTTTTGAATTTCCTCTCGTGTTTAGAGAACGCTACAAAATAGATTGCTGAAATTTCTGAACAAATAATAAGTTCAAAACTCATTCCACGTGACGTCACACAATCATGGGACAAACGCAACTGCCTGCGCTATCTAGCAATTAACTGCACATTGACTTCTGCTTCTTACCGTGCAAGATCCGCAACAGGCTTTTGACGTGTTTCACGAGACCATGAAACCATGCAGGAAAGTCTGCTGTTAAATGTTTTTAGTCTGCATTATAATTATTTTCAGATTTTTGTCTTTTTATGAAATAATGACATAGTGGATTGAAATAAATTAAAATATTAACCTTTTAATAAACCCGTGTCATTTTTCAGTACATTCGTATCGCAGCTTTTAAACAGAGATGGCGTGAAAAAGTTCGGAGGAAAAAAGAAAAGCACTTCAGAGATCTCGAGTGCTTCTTTCTGAAAGTGAGCCAAGTGGAGCAACTCGTCGCCAAATCCTCGCGACACAGTTTAATATCCTCTTCCCTCCGCTTGGGTAAGCTTCGTCTTTTACAGCGCCATGGATGCGCGAGAGCGAAAGAGGGGGAGAAAGAGACACCGAAAAGAGAGCTCGGCGCAATTTTTACAAGAGGCGAATCACGGCATTCGTATCCGGACGCTGCACAGCGAAGCGGCAAAAATGGAAAACGTTTAGCGACGGGCCCTCGCCCGCCAAAACAAATGTGGACATTTTTCGGTTATGAAATTATTCCTCGGCATGTGGCATCGCTGTCCCCCCGGAACGGGGGTGGGGGAGGGCAGGGATGAAATGAAAAGTTCCTCCTTCGGCACGAGAGTGGACGTTTAATGCAACATTTCCGTGTTTTACGGTTTAGTATTATTAACCGATAGATCTTCTGTCTGGGGGATTATGGAGTATTTTCGCTGTTTGAGGAGTTATTCGGATGTTGAGTTTGTCTGCACATTCGATGGATGGTAGATCGCGAGGTTTTAGTGGAGAATGGAAAACAAAAATTAAGTTTTCATTTTTTAAATAGGTAAAAAATTTACTATCAGAAACGACTTTAATAGTTATGGTAAAATATCAAGTTTTAACGCCACACAGTTTCAACGCGCATTGAAAGTTAATGTAAATGCTACAAATAAATACAAACTGTGCAAATATTTCGCAACGCCTCCTTGTGACGTATTTTTTTATCCTATCACTTCAGTTCCCGTGCGTTAGGGTCCATAGGCAACAGAGGAGAAAAACTATCCGGTTTATCAATATACATATGGAAGAGATTTTTGTGGTTATCTAGAGGGAAAAACAATTCTCACCTGTCAGCTCTAACATGAGCATGGATTGATGACTGGATTGCGTCGAGGATTCCTCAATGTGTTCTTGCTGAAATACAGAAAGGAAATTTTTTTACTGTAGGCCAATAATATGAATCATTTGCATGACTATATCACACTTAGGAAAGATTTAAAAGTCTGATTCACTATGAACAAGCATATCACCAAGAGAAGTCCAATAAAAAAATGGTCTAGGCTACCGCGAAAGAAAAAAAAATTAATTCAAAAACTGCAGTTCAAAATTTCGTGTTCTTTTCATCTTCCCAACTTTGAGGGAAATATTCGTAGTTATGATTTTCAAACAAGCCCAGGATGAATATTAATAGTTCAGAGGGTTTCAGCAGAAGAGTGTAATTAATTACTTATACTCATTAACCATTTCATAAAAAAATTTTGGAATGTTTCTAGGCTTAAATACCTCGTCTTCATTTCGAGTTAATTTTGATTTCAAAACGCAATTGCACGAGATCTCTTTTAGCTCCTTTTTCTGATTAAGTATCAAAAATATTTATCGAGGAAGGTGAAGAAAGCAAGGAAGAAAATTATTTTCTAAGTATTCAAATTCTAAGAATTTATTCTAAATGCAGAAATAAGATTTAAATTCGCTTCGAGTCTGAGAAGATACACATATAGTTATTTTTAGCTTATTTTGATAAATAATATAGATTCATATAGAACATAGCAAGAATTCTCTCTAAAATAAAGCATTTGTTAAAGCCTTTACTGCATGTTGTCGGCTGGCCATATGCTTGGTTTTCAGTAAATGATTTCTTTGCTTTATTAATCTTGATAAAAATAATTAAGTACTTCAAAAAAATTTAATGAAAACGGTTATTAAAAACACTTTTATTAGTGTCCTAAAAATAGTTAGTGCAGTTTTTTTAATATTTTTTTATCTTTAATTTAAAATTCATTATATTAAATGTTACATACAGTTGCGCCACGAATATGGAATCAAAATTTAATGGAATCAACTGAGGAACTGATAACTAAGTTCTGAAAATAGGAAAATAGTGTATTCTCATCGAGAATAGACAAGATTAAAACATTTCGAAGCTTCTAGCATATCAGGAAATGGGTGAAAAGTCGATCGCAAAATTCCATCTTTGCAAACATGAAACAAGACAAGTTCAATAAACGCATATACAACAGAAAAAAAGGATTATCATACCTTTGGACTACATAACTGACCGACTCGGTGGGGTTTCCAGGACTGCTTCGCTTCCTCAAAGGACTGTCTTTTCGATCTCGGCCCGCCACCTTAAGTAACGGAAAAAAGAAAATAATAAAGCCATTAAAATGGACGCCCATTCATAAATTGTCAGGTTTTTTTTATAAACAGGGTGTCCACTTTAAACGTGACCCAATATCCAATTTTATGTTGTTTAAGTCAAAAAATGTACTGCTGAAAAAAATTACGAAGTCTTAAATTTTTATACAGTCACCCGGTCCTATTTCGTAAAATATTTTCACGCACAAACATTTTAAAATAAAAAAAGTCCGCTCTTCTGCGACTAAAACTGGCCGAGTTATGAAGTTTTGAATTTCATAAATTTTAAACCAATCAGCAGCCGCGCCGAGCAAGCACTGTAAGTTGATTGGAGGATCTTTCTCGGGGCGGCCATTAAAATGCTCTAAAATCCTCTAAAACAGCGATATTCAAAGTTTCATCACTCGATCTGTTTTGGTCGCAGAAGAGAGCAACTTGTTTTGTTTAAAATGCTTGTTAGTCAAAAATATTTTGCTAAATACGACAGGGGAGGGGTAACTTTCAAAAATTTAAATTTCCTAATTTTTTCAGCAATATATTTAAGGACTCCAATAACATAAAATACTTTTCTCCAAGTCATTTAAAGCATTTTTCCAATTAGAAGTGCATACCTATGTCTAACATTTTAGAAAATAACTATTGGTTCGCGTTTAGAGTGAACACCCTGTATATAGTACTACATCTACTTATAAACATACGATACAGACCTCCTAACCTGCTCATTCTGTTGGCTTTCACCCTTAAGTAAGTCTGCAATAAAAAGAAATGTTTTAATTCACTTTTAGTTAATTGGTAATTTAGAATTAAAATCATTAATTAACAAAAGCGAATTAATCTATTTCTATGAAAAGCTCATTTCAGCTTCTTTACCTCTTTTCGGAATTCCGGGCATTTTTTCTCCACATCGTGATAAGGTGGAAGTCGCAAATCTGTCATCTGAAAGAATGATTTCAAGTTTCTGTTTAGAAGAAACAAATCAGGTTTCAACACCGATATATGTCATTATTATTTGAATAATGACGGAACTTTAGCAGTACCGTTTAAGCTGGTATACAGGTTGTTCATAATTAATGTTCGTTTTCTCACAAGGCTCTAGAGTCGGTCCTATGTCTCCAAACGAAACAAAATTTCACTAGAATGTAGTGCAAGTGATGCGCTGTATGAGAACAGCAAAATGTAGTGTGAAGTGGTGCAATGCTTTGCATAAGCACGGTGTTTTGCGCGAAAAAAAAATGACTTTACGTTTAGAACTAAATTTCGGCAGCGTTTTCAGCTAAACTTTTTTTTTAAAAAAAAACCTCAAGTGCAACTATTCAATTAATAATAAAAAAATCTGCAATAATCATCTCAGATATTGGCGCAGAGGCGCTTATTGACAAAATATTTAACTTTTCCCCTCAAAGATCTTCACACAGCACTTGTTCCGTTTGGAGTCCTAGAACCGGTTTAAAGGCCTTCTCAATCAGTGACGTAGCGAGAAACCAATGGTGAGGATCCTCATTGGTTTACCATGGCTCTAGAGCCAGTTCTATATCTCCAAACGAAACAAGATTTCAATAGAATGCATTGTAGGTGATGCACTGTATGAAAACAGCAAAATGTAGTTTGAAGTTGCGCAATGCCTTGCATAAACACGGTTTTTTGCGCGAAAAAATAAGTATTTACGTTTAGAACTGAATTTCGGCAGCGTTTTTGGCTAAACTAAATTAAACTTTAAAAAAACTATTCAATTAATAATAAAAAAATCTGAAAAAATCACCTCAGATATCGGCGCAGAGGCACTTTCTTCCCAAAGATTTTCACAGAGCACATCACTTGCTTTGTTTGGAGTCCTAGAACCGGCTCAGAATCGGTATTACGAGGGGAAGTGGCGCACGGGGCGTAATATGATTTTTTCGCCCCCCAGTCGTCACAGTTGGTTTACCAAGGGTCGGCACCCGGAGCAGGGAATTATTTTTTCCTCCCTTCATGAAATTTCATTTCAAAAAGTGGCATCACTTCACTGTTGTTCTGTCCTCATGGCGCCCCCTAAGACTGGCGCCCGGTGAATCTATACCCCCTCCCCCCTCCGGTCGCCACGCCACTGTTCTCAATAGGCGAACTTTAATTATAACAAACCTGTACATGTAATACTTGGAAGAACGTTATACTGTTCTACTATAATACTTTTATGTCTATAATTCCGACAGCACATAGCAGGATTCCTTGCGGTACCCTCTTACTTCCGCCACTTTATTTCCACTTGACCGTGTCCTCATTAAACAGCAGGATAAAAAATGACGAAATGAACTCGAAAAGAACGTGCATCTTCAGTTTATAGCAAGTTTTAGTTCATAATTTTTTAAGTTTATGAAGTTTGGTTTTAGTTTTTATGGTCTTTTCTATGAAGTTAGAAGTTAATCAGAGTTCCCACTTTTATTGAGGAAAAAATTTCAAGGACCTTTTTAAGAAAATTGAAGGACCGTAAAATTACATATTTTAGATATGAAAATGAGGAATTTAAATCAAATTAATCATTTGCATTTTTATTTTTGAAATAAAAAATTTAATACGGATCTACAATTCTAATGATAAAACTGTGCATCAAATTTTATCCATCTAGCTATATAAGTTTGTGAGTTATTGTGTTCACATGAGCGCAGTATAAATGGGTATACAAAACATATGGTTAAAAACTATCTCCCAGAATATATATATGTAATAATCTCATTGAATTTTATTCCAAATTCTAATATTATATATTTTAAACTCTTAATGTATTCCAAAATCACTTTTCTAAAACTCCAGTTTCGTTCTTTTCCAGCTCTGGAGGTATATTAAATCTCTCGTTTTGGCATATTTATTACTAAAAGAATATTTTAATCGTTTCCACGCGCACACAACTCACGAAATCAGCGACTTATTGCCGCCATGCATTTTCCCTAAAACACTTACGTAATATACTAAAAATACCCAATATTCCCTTAACTTTGATCACATGTCTATCTGTTAAATCCCTACCTGAGAAAAAGCAGGGATCTTCTGTTCTCTTTTGGCTTGAAAACACACACACACACACATATATATATATATCAAATTATTAATGAAACTTACTTATTTTTACTCTTAAGATGTGTAATGTACACAAAAAATGCACTTTTTAAAAGTAATATTTTGACAATACTTTTTAAGTGAAATGCTAATTCTACTATCTTCTATTAATGTATTTTCTACCCATTTCACCTCACCTGACCCTACCAAATTTTATCCATCTAACTATTTAAATTTTTGAGTTATTGTGTTCGCATGAACACAGACTTCCCTGACTCTATGAAATTAAATAACATACATTTTGAAAACATATTTCATTGCAGAGAAAATCGGTTATTGGTATTTAAAACAAAATTCTGTTATAATATAACAGGTACTTTCAAAATACATTAGGATAATTGCAGGAGTATTTTACTCGACGGAGGAATATAACCTCTTTAGTTTTTACTGTATTGTCCAATTAAGCTGTATTTGAATTTACAAAGAGAGAAAAGATTGATGATTGACAGCATTCCCATGCAAACACCCTTTTTCTGGTGGTGGAATTCTCAAGGCAAAATCAAGTCACAAACTGGTTTTCTCAGTCTGTCCCAAAAAATATTGGATGAATAGTTTGCTTATTTTTCAAGTACTTTACCAGGGCCCTGAGTAAGGTTAATAAAATTCCAGGAGTTTTCCAGGACTCTGTTAATAATTTTAGTTTATGAAAGGAAAAGAAAATGAACTTATGGTATTTTAGAATTAGTTCTCAGATCACAAACTTGTTGAAAACCCTTACAAGTCATACGTAAAAATGTGAATCTGCTGGATTTTAGATGTGATTAGTTATTTTTCCAAATATTAGTAAGGTATACGTAACACATAAATTTTCAAGTAAATCGCACATATTAGGGGATATTTCAAAATGAACATGAAGCGATAAAAAAAGAAGAATGATTTTTTTAAAATTAAACAAGCGAATCTTATCGTTGACTTCTCTGATGTTCTTGTCTAATTAAAAAAAATAAAAAAACCTTCAAATGCTGCTTCTTTTCTTTGTTGCTTCATATGCATTTTTAAATACCTTTAATTTTTAATTTCAGTTTTTGTGAACAGTACACTCAACCCACACTTTACAGATTATTTCAACTTGTGCATAAAGAACGGTAAATTTGCTTCTTTTTCCAAAAAGCAGGCCAATCAGAAAATTAAAATAATAATAATAATAATAACGCTGATTATTTGGGTAGCAGTTTCAAAATATCCGTTCTTAAATTATCTATTATTTGGCTCAACTTTTCTATTTCAGAATCTTCCGCAAGGAATTCCAATCCAATCAACATATCCATTCGAAAATTTCTCATGCATATTTATTTGTGCTGTATTTGTCAATAGAAGCCATTTTTGCTAAACCTAATTTTAACAAACATGACACCTCAAAAGTTATACCAGGCACATACTCTTACTTCTAATGTTACTGGAAAAGACCGATTTTTGGCAAATGTTGCCATTCTCGGGGAAATGTCAGTTATTCCGGTCAGTGAATGTCGATAGTATATGTGTGTAACCGTATGAGACCGAAATTATAGAATATTGACATTCTATAATTTCGGTCTCATACGGTATATCGTCGCTTAACAAGCAACATCACCTATCTCAATTTTTTGAAATTTCAAAGAGGAAGAAATTACTCATTTTTTCGCAACCAATAACGAATATTTCTAATTTGTTTTTTTTTTCCACATTTAGTAGGAATATATGGTCTTATGCTTACATCAGATGTTTAAAAAAATCGAAAATATCCGATATTAGTTGCGAAAAATGGAGTATTTTCTTCCTCTTTAAAATTTCAAAGAATTGAGATAGGTGATGTTTCTTGTCAAGCGACGATGTATATTTTACAAATACAAAATACCAAGTTGAGTTTGCGAGATATTAATGATAATTACAATTAATCTTGCTTGCTAAACTAAACAATTCTTCTCACTAATATCCTTCAAAATATTAAATTATACTAGTTTAAATATTTTGCATAGCCATAAAGTATCAAAAGCAATAGATGGGCTTACCTGGTCGGGGCTATTTTCAAGTAACCATTCCTTTTTCCTAAGGAATTAGTAAGAAATTTTGATAAAAGATTAGAAGAAAGAATAATGTTACACAATAAAATTTAAATTAATTAATAATTTAAGTAATTATTGATTGTTGAAGGCACATGTGCAGTTTTTATATATTCTACTGAATTATGAAATGTTTAATAAGCAAACAGCATAGTTCTTTGAATGCAATAATTGTTCAATAAAACTTCAAATTAAACATTAAAACTCACAAGGTTTTAAAACGAGATTAATTGTAAATTAGTTTAAAAAAATGTGAGAATTTTTTCTTTTCTTTTGATTGAATCACATTGCGCAACAAAGTCCTCTAAGTGAATTAAGGGGCTTAAGAAATTATTCACTTTACTATCAGTGAAATCATAAGTTAAAGACCGTAAAATACAATTGAGAAATAAATATCATTCACATTTTTTAGTTTTGACTTTCGAGATTAACCAAAAGAATTGATTTATAGACGATATACATTAATAATGTTATATCGTCTATATATTAACTTTACTAATAATGTTAATTTTATATTTATTGTTTATGTTTATATTTCCTATTAATATATTATGTAATTATATTGATAAAATTCAAGGAAAATAGAAAAATTGAATTAAAAACAATTGAAATAGCCAAGTTCCACTTTATTATGAAATTACACAATGTACATACAATCATGCAATTTAATTGCAAGCAGTTATTTACGTTAAAGTCCATTAGATGACTAGATGTTTTCAAAATACAGTAAAATTCAATGTTACATCTTACCAAAGTCAATTATTCTATTTTAGTAGTTTGTTTTTTGCAGCAGGATTGAGGCGGTTGAGTTTGCTAACAAATCAACGAAGCATAAGTCAAATATAGAATCTCTCTGCTCATTGGTAAGGCAGCTCGTAACAGTAAGCTGTTTGAAGCTTTTGTTGCAAAATTCTAACAGATTCCACTTCTGACATTTAAAATTCAATTTTTTTGTTTTTGTTTATATTGATTCTTGAAACTGTGCTTAATTTATTAAAAAGCGTTTGACTGTTTATGTTAGAATCATTGCCTTATTAGAGCGTTCTAAAAAGCTATGTTGAGGCCTGATAGAGTGGTGCCATCTCTTGACTCGAATCAGATCGGCAATATTTTATACCCATCTTTTGTGTGCATTTTCATTCTTTTTGATTACGATTGAAACGAACTCTGATATGGGAATACCTTCTGGGAAATCCCAACCTCACTCACCCAACGGCAGTCTAAATTACTTAATATCTGTTTATTGCACCCCCCCCCCCCCCCCCCCCCCCCCCCCCCCCCCCCCCCCCCCCCCCCCCCCCCCCCCCCCCCCCCCCCCCCCCCCCCCCCCCCCCCCCCCCCCCCCCCCCCCCCCCCCCCCCCCCCCCCCCCCCCCCTTGGTTATTAGATACTATTTATATAGTTGATAAAGTCGTACTCTGCTGTTTGGGAAAACTACCTTAAATGAGCGGCATTTTTTCATCTCGTGTTCTAATAACTCATGATTGTTATTAGAACTTGAAAAACGTTTGTATCTCGACAACTCTTTCTCTTTTGCATACTAAAGCCAAAAGCTGAACAAAAACATCTGTATATAAACAACATTCTTATATAAACATCGTAAAAATAACAGCTCATAGGAGAGTGTCGATTTAATGACTGATGCACATAGCAATGTTCACCAATACGAGCAGTTATTTTACGTTTGGATACAAGTACTGTACTTTTTGGCGTATTTGACTGTTATCACACTCCAATGAATTGACTCCATTTAAAAAAACGTTTCTTCAGCTAATTTCTTGACTCTATTTCACACACCTCTATATCTTGATATTATTCCGAGTACTAGAATCTGCCCTTATAATCAGTCCTAATTTCGACTAAGTCCTTTCTTAAACTTCAGGCAAGGATTCTTAAAAAATTTCGTTTGAAACGTATTATATTTTTATTAAATATTTTATATTATTTATTTATATGATCTAATAAAATAACCATCATTTTAGCACTCGAACCGCTCAGTTTCAGGAGATCATATGAACATGTTTCTCAAGGCCAAACTGTTAAACCATAAACTAAATCTTTGTAGAATAGAAAAAAAGTAAAGAAAAAAAGACCTGACAGATCATTGAGCCTGTCCAGCCCCAGGTGAAAAATGATCATTTAAATCTTAAAGAGGAATAGTTTTCCCGCAAATTGGACATGCAGGAGGCTGACTGAAATCACAGTCCACTTATGCACACAAAATCTAAAAAAATAAAATCGATATAAGTGCTTGGATCAGAGTATCATCACTAATAATAAAAAATAAAATAGAAAATTTGCATAAATATCGAGAGCTTTATTGATAAATTATGGACAGAGTTTTCTGGTTTGTTTATATGCCGTATTATTGTATTTCCGGTGTAAATGCTTAGTCAGCTATCTTCAAAGGGAAGTCCAAATCATATAAGCACATAAAGTAAATGTTTTTAATCTAAAGCAACAAGGAAATTCGTCCATAAAGCAATCAACTACAGAAAAATACTCTTCTGTAGCATAAATAAAGCGAGCTTTTTTTTTTTTTTGACATAAAATTTGAAGAAAATAGTACTTCAATTGATGCACGGTTCCAGTGGAATATTGATTTTTCGCATTTGAAAGTTATCTTTGTATTCACAAGACAAATGGCAAAATAACTTGTATCTGTTTAAATCGAGTACGTTAAAAGTTCTGCATTTGGCAACAAAAACTATTGTAAAATTAGTTTTTTTTTTGTTTTTGTTTCTTTCATTCTTTCTCTAAACTCTAAATAGTCGATTTTATATTCAAAAAGCATTATGCGTTTGAATTAGTTTTTTTTTCAGTTTATTCTACAATTTTCACTATTCAAAATTACTAGCTGAAATGCAAATAAGAAAAAAAGTAGGTATATTTATTTCAATCGAAATATTTCGATGATATGCAACTACTGTTTGAAATACGGAGAATAAATTAATAAGTACATTGATTCATTGGTTAATATTTCGAAAATATAATTTGTTAGCATTACGATTAAATGCAATTGAAAATATTATAGGAATTTCTTGTATAGTACAAATAAATCATTCGAATGAAAAATAATTTTTAAAATTTTAACATACAGTTGTGTTGCAAGTAAAAACCAACGGGAGTGGTCTCCCCTAAACTTTCTCGTATACTTTCTAAGTGGAGATTCGTCAAAATCTCGAGTTCGAAATTTTTTGACGATTACAATACTTTCTATTTGTATACTTCGTATACGAGAAAGTAAAACAAAAAACAAACAAACCTGAAATCAAATATCTGTTGCCACGTTTCAAAAAATATTACTTTGAAGCAGGTGCGATAAAATAGGCAATGCAATGAATACTAAAGCGAAAATTCTGCTTTGGAACTGAATTCCCAAGAAAACAATTGATACTACCACAACCGTAAAAATTGCAAAAGCGCGTGAACCGATTTGATTTACAACAATAAAAAAATTGTTAACAATTGATGCCTGAAAACATTATTTATTGTTGTAAATAAAATTTACAACAATAACAGATTGCTACCAATATGCATGCGCATGAGAATCGGATTAAAGGAAATTGAATATGCAATTTGAACGCCTGTTTTTTGACGGATTTGGCCCAAACCTTTATACGGATCTACATTCATAACGATAAAACTGTGTACCAAATTTTATCCATTTAGCTATTCAAGTTTTTGAGTTATAGTGTTCACATGACCGCAGACATACAAATAGGCAGACTTCCCGTTGACGGATTTTGTCCAAAATTTGATAGAAACCTACAAATTATGTTTAAAGACCACATACCAAATTTCATCCCCGTAGCTCTAATAGTTTTCGAGTTATCGTGTTCACAGACAGACACATAGACTGACATGATTCCAAAATTGTGTTTTTCGGACTCAGGGAGGTCTAAAACGTGGAGATTCATCAAAATCTCGAGTTCGAATTTTTTGACGATTACAATACTTTCTCTTTGTATACTTCGTATACGAGAAAGTAAAAATGAAATATGCAAGCTATATTAAAGGTTAATGCTTATAATTCTTCATTTTCAATTCATTCCTCTAGGAAAAAATTTTACTCCATGAAAACAAAATAAAAAATGTATTAATTCTTCTCTTTTAAGAGGCGCGTCGAGGGGGGGGGAGGGTAAAATAATTTTTTAAGCTGAGAATAACAATAAATAAAAACCTCTTTTGGACTACCATAATTTACTACCTTTGATGCACATATTAATAGCAATTCAAGTATTTAAAATATGCTGTATAATGCTATTTATAATAAATACAGAAATATCTATAAAGAGATTTTTTTTTAATTTATGTATCACTGTTTTAGCTGACATTCTTATTTTATTTTTTTAGCTTACAGTAATGTCCGTGTACTGATAATTAAAATTTTTGTATGTCATCCTGTAATGGAAGAAAAAAAAATCGGTCAGATTGCTACAGGTCATTGGACACATACAAACTTGTTTACAGCCATCTATATTCATACTTTTTTACCGCAAAATGAAGCAAGATGTCAGAAGTGGGGTTCGAACCCACGCTCTCTTTCGAGAACCAGAGCTTAAATCTGGCGCCTTAGACCGCTCGGCCATTCTGACTTGTTATACCAGTTTATAGAAGTCGTTCTACCGCAGCAGTTCAAAATTTAATTTCCCCTACCTCCTTGCCCTTTTCTTTTCTGTATGTTATGCGCATGCATTTGTCATTGAATCCATTTTTTTTTTAAACTTTAGAAGCTTATTTACTGTACGATTAAGAGTTGGCGTTATTCCAGTTGGAACAGATAACTATCAAGTGGATGCATGTGGTGCAATCTAGTGGCATTTTATTTTTTAAAAAATGGCGTTTTTTAAACAATTCTTTTTCGTGTGTTTGTGTGTTCCTTCCTTTGATCAGTGACAATTTTAGAATTGATGTCAGATGATTTTACTTAATAAAATCGAAAACGATTCGGACGAATAATATTTCTTTTAAGGGTCAATGAACAGTAGTAATTCTTTTAGATTATTTTTCGAATAGTTCTTTGTTTTTTCCAAATACGCATATTTTTAGAATGTTTAAATTCGTATCTAAAAAAAAATTATTTTTAATAAAAATAATTTTTGCGAATTATTTTTGTGTGCGCATTTCTGAATAAAATATGGACGAGTTTTCTGTTTTGTTTATTTACATTAAAATGAATTACCTACGCAATTCCGGTGTAGTGCTAAGTCAATGGAATCTTCAAAGCGGAAGTCCAAAAGTAATGCAAATAAAGTCATGGTTTTTGATGTAAGTAAACAAAACAGAATAATTGATTTCTAATTTTTTTTTTAATTTCTTCCCCTCCATACTGATTAATCAAAGTGTGAAATCTGAAAATAAACCATGTATATTTTTAAGAGGATGCTAATTGGGTAAAAAAAAAATTGGCAAAAGTACCTTTTACAACTTCAAGTTTGAAAATCCGTTCTATTTTTATCATATTTTTGTTTTTAAGAAATGCAAATCACTGTTCTATTTGAAATTATTTGTTTATTTTGTAACAGAAAACATATGCGATTCCACTATTATTGAAATCTAATCTAAATGTTTTAGTCGTTGAATATGTTCTTTCTGGGAATTTCTGACGTAAAATGGTTGGGGGAAAAGTCTGCTGAACATATTCTCGTTTTCTATTTTCTTTTCCTGCGTCGAAGGAAACGCGATACTCGACTATCGATAACATTATCAATTGACATTGGACAAAGAAACAATTACCTGAAGCTATTCTTTTTTCTCCTATTCTCCACAATGTTCTTTCTTGTTATCTTAGCTTTTTTTTATATATATTGTTAGAGATCAGAATACGGGGACATACTTTCATTGATTTTTCTAAGTTTTAAACATTTTTAGCTCTGAATTTTTTGAAATGCCGCTAGTTTAAAAATGTTTGATGATAATGTTCGTCTGATCAGTGGATTAATGTTTGTAATTTCGTCTGATAGTGAAATCAAAATTTTATTAACACTGAGGGTCTCTATTTATTACAGTTCTAACGTAGGACTACGTTCCTCCCATCGGAGTCTAAGGAAGGAATTTGATTGACACGCCAAAACGCCACAAAAAACGTTGCATGGGAGATCCTCTATATCTTGGTAACTACATTATGTTAAANACATAATTAATGTCTTATTTTAGAGATAAAGGGTAACAACAGAAGTTACAAAAAAAAAATTGAAAATCGGAATTGTAGTTCAGCGACTATTGAGTGATAAAAACCAGTTATTGAATTGTCCGTACGATACACAGAAAAAAAAACTGAAATACAGGCAGGCTCGAGGTAACTCCGTCAGTTTTAGTCGCAGAAAAGTTTAACTTTTTTAACGTAGGACTACGTTAATCTGTGTAAATGGGGATATGATTCACACGCCAAAACATACAAAAAACGTTGCATGGGAGATCCTCTATATCTAGGTAACTACATTATGTTAAAATCATAATTAATGTCTTATTTTAGAGAATGGGTAACAGAGAGTTAAAAAAAATAAAATCGGAATAGTAGTTCAGCGACTTCGAGCCGCAAAGAGGCAAAATTACGCATGAATTGGTGACGATCTCTATATCTCAACTCATATGATTAAAACAAAAACGTGTTGTTTAAGAATGTAAAGGGTAACAAGCAGAGTTACAAAAAAATTTGAAAATCGGAAAGAAAAAAGTCATGCATTAAGAATGTGATACCTAGCATCAACATCAGGCGGCTGTTTGAAAAAACGCCACATCCCGTCTTTTTTTGGAGGTGAATTAAAATGCATAAAAATCGAATAAGTCTCAAGTGGTAGACCCGCCTTTAAATTCAAGCGTGTTTAACAACTCACATTTTTTTTAGTTGAAAAAATGCACAATATTTTCACAATTTCATTTATTTATTAATGTTACACAGCACTCAAATATGTAAACTGGACATTAGGGTTTAGCAATTATTGTGTTTTGAATACCCTAATGGGAAAGGAGAGACACATAAACAATACCTTTATGAATAATCCCATGTAATCCATATCAGATACACAAAAAATCGCAGCCCGTTATGTTACTTTTCAAGTGACAAAAATTAAATCGATGGAATATAAATAATATTCTTTGATTATTTCTGAAAGTACACATTTAACCGCATGGATACACATGCTGCATTGGTAAAAAGAGGAAAGAATCAGTTCAATATATCAAGATATATCTATGTAAAATGTCATATAGAATATAATTTGGAATGTTTTTAGTAAATATATTCTCTGGGTGAATTTTCATTGGAAACATAGTTTACTGGGAAAAGGACACCTTTACTCGAAACAATCCATTTCTTTTAATCATTCCTCTTGCAACAAGCGAAAATTCTAAAATGATAAGTTGCGCGGTTCCAGGGTTCGTACACATTTCCTTAAAAGAAAATCAAGGACTATCAAGGACTTTTAAGGACCAAATAAACAAAAAATAGGATCTCTAAATTGTGAATAAACTTAACGAATTGTCCCTTTTAAATAAAATGACTCATTTTGCAAATTCAACCTATTGAATGGAAGTAAATTATAATATAAAACATAGAATACGTATAAATTTAACACAACAAAACTCTAAAAATAGGAGTTAATAAATTGATGAAAAGAAACCCCATTAAACTCAAATTAATCTTTTAATTCCAAACTTTTTTTCATTCAATTTTACATCCAAGGTATTTATTTTAATTTCTTTTTCAGAAATTGTTTTTTTCTTAGTTCATGCGTTTGAATAAATAAATTTATGTCCTTTGACTTTTCAGCCTCATTAGCTAAATCATTTGCTTTCTCATTTGTTGGTGCATGTCTGTTTGGGAGGAACATTTTCTTTTGTTTAAAAAAATCTATTTCCTCCTCTCTAAATTTCGTTTCAGTCTTTTCATGGATCTTTCACTTTCTAAATACTGCATGTATTTTGCTCTGTGAGGTGGTACCCGTCCTCATTTTCTTTAGTAATTTTAGTCATAAATAGCCCCCCGAACAGCAATAAATTCGACTTACACGCTGAAAATATATGAAGCATCATTTAAATTTTCTATTTCCAGAACTTGTTCTGAAAAAACCTCATTGTCCATGTGACAGTAAGTAAACTACCACATTTAATAATCTTCCAAACTTTTCATAATGATTATTGTTAAAAAATAGTTTAGCAAAAAAAATTATCAAGGGATATACGGATTGAAAGAGTAAATTCAAATGAATTTGGCTTTACAATATTTAACAGAAAAAAATCTGCATACAGTAACAAAATTTCGTCGCAATCTTTTTCCGAAAAGTTTATTTTGCGACAATAAAATCAATACCTTTTTCATTTTTTCCTGTGCTTTTCGGGATATCCAGCCAATATTCATGGATTATTTAAATCGCAGGTCTTACTAGTGCGTAATTCACAGGACATTTCTGCATGAAATGTTTTATCATTGTTCATGATGTTTTTCCAACTATTCTGTCTGAGTGTGAAAACATCCATGATAATTCCTTATTTTATCTTTTCTTTTATTAGTTGCTCTGCAACAAATCTAAATACATAACTTTTATCATTATACAAGTTGGGTCACTGAAGTTGGTGCATAAAGTCTCAGGTTTCTCAATTCTTTCATTCTCTGGTTCCAAAATTTTGAAATGTTGGTCTGATCATTAACAGAAATGATAGCCATCACTGGCCATGATAAGGCTTATCACTTTGACCTATTTCTAATGTGCTCTTGCACGACAATCATTCCTATGGAACCACGGACCAATAAAGGCCATCTATAATTCCACTTATTTCCCAAGTGTATGATGGATTATGGATTCGTAAAGAACGCGAGCCGTGTCGTCCCCCACCCGTGAAACCCGTCGTTGATTAGAGCCGCCGAGAAGGAGAATTAGAAAAACGATAATCGGTGGTACAATTTTTTAATAATGGCAGAGTGAAAAGTAAGGACTTTCAAGGACTTTTTTTTTTAAAAATGGGGCGTAAAAATAAGGATTTGTAAGGACTTTAAGGATAATATAAGGACTTTTAAGGACTTGTAGGTTGCTTGTGCAATTCCCTGGTTCCTGTCTAAACTGTTTTGTCGTTAATTTAAAAAAAAAAAATTTCATTTGAAAAAGTTTATTAAAAGCTGGACTGAATAGTTCTTGAACATTTTTAAGTTTTTCAAGCTATTTTCCAGCTGAGTTTTATACTGTGATTAAAATTTTGACTAGTTTTCTGTTGATACTCTTGCTAAACTATTGAAAACACTATCGACACTGTCTATAAGTGTCAGACTGGAGTAGGGGTAGCGAAGGATGGATACCTTGAGACAGTCTTAAGATGGGTTGGGGTTCAAGATAAAAGATATGGTCTATGATCCTTTCTAAGCAATACTACGGGGGGGGTGAAAAAATTGAAATTACGCAGTTCTCGTATGACCATTTACATCCTCGATACGCACGCAACACTGGGAGTCAGATCATTTGACTTACAATTTAGCAGTCAACAGCATGGTATATCTCATGCCATCAAACTGTACTGTCTTAACTGAGCCGTTTCCCATCTACAAGAGGACATTATTTCAAAATGACGCCCACTTTTGGTATATGTAAGATGACCTCAATCTATACCGAAAGGCGCTAATCAGTGGCGAGCGACTGGGGGCATAGATGTCCCGAGCGCCAATCTTAGGATCATGACAAAACACTTGGCGTTTTGTCACTTTTCTAAGCATAAATATGGCGCGGGGAGGGAAATTGAATACCATGTCCAGGGCGCCATTTACACTACTAAGCCCAGGCGATAAAAATTAGATTATGCACGGGCGCCACTTTACACTCTCATGCCCTTGGCGACAGACATAAATCTAGTTGTACTCCTATATCGATTTTGATTATATTGCGATTAATATAAAACAACGGTAAGGTTTTGTACCATAAGTCTTCTATTTAAATAGAACATTGATGTGAAAGCTTTTCTAGGCAGTGGGAAAAAAATGAGGACCCAATAGTATTACAAAACTAGACTAAGAACTCAAAATATCATTTCAAAATTTCTTCAATACTATTGCGATGAATGAATTGATATCAAATTTCTAAAGCTCACAATCTAGTTGAGTAATGTACTTGTGTATACTATTATTTTAAAGTATTATACTATTATTTTAAAATCTGTCGCTGGATCTTAGTTCGCCCATCATTCTGATGCTCATTCTCTAATAATATATCACAATTTGCTGATTTGAAACCCACAAATACTCCCTTTTTGTTATTGAAACGGAAAAACAGGAGAGGATAAGGGGAGATGAGTTTTCATACTCGAGAAAAAAAAAAATAAGGCAGAACTATCTTCTCCCTCCATCTTTATCTCCCATGCACTCACTCGCATCATCTCCCTTCTCTCATCAATATTCAACTCTTCCATCCTATCGGGGGCTTTAGCGTGGGGTGCTCGCTGGGTATATGCGTTTCGTGATTGGGCGTGCGTTGCGGTGATCGTCTTCCGTTTTGTTGCGAAGTTATATTTATTTTCCGTTTGCTGAAGTTGTTAATCTAGTAAGGAATACGATGCGTTTCGCGTGTTCGAACGAGGGAAGAATATATTTAATCAATTGCTTCAGAACCATATTTCTATTGAAAGTAGATAGTTTGGAATACTTTTGTTTGTTCAATAAGTAAATAATAGTCATTTTAAGCATAACTTGAAAATCATGTTTTTAGGTACCGTTTAATTCTTAAATTTCCCTTGTTTATTTACGAAATTTCCAATAAATTCTCATGTGTGAAGAAAAAAAAGCAAATGAATGGTTGGCAATTTAGATTTGTGGAAAAGAAATCGGACGTATTATATTTAATTGTATGGTTGCATAATAGAGGCACATTTGCTGTTACATACTTTGATTTTTATTTAGAAAGTTTCTGTAAAACAACATTTTATTTCTAAATGAATAGCTGGCTTGCATTTCTAAAGACTCCCTGCACTTACAGTCTTAGTTCCAAACTTTAAAATAAGTAATTGCGTTATAAAATCTGTCTTTTTTGTACTGTTAATTTGCGGGTGGTATGTTGTTAACGAGAAGGCTAACAAACGGTTGGGTGGTTTCTGGCCAATGTTTTTTGCGTTTCCTTTGTTCATTGCGTAAATGCAGTGGAAAATTGCGGTCTCGCCCATTTTGATGATTAATTGTATCTGTCCCAGAGTTTGTAGTCCTTTGGAGCAAATCAAATATCCTCATCAGTACTAATCAATAATTTATCCACTGAATATTTAATAATTACCTATATATCCTATAACACTAAATACAGAAATCCCATTACTAAAGATGATATATGTCTATATTATCAATTTATGTCACAATTATGAATATATTGATATGATATAAATCATGACATCTTTATCATGTTTCTACCTGTAATTCAAACAAGTATAAAAAATAAAAATAATGCCTCAAAACTTCACCACTCAAATTATAATTTGACTGTAATACATTCAACAATTTCCCATCCCACCAGGCCACTGGTATTTCAAAATTCCATATAATTCTATAGAATCTAACAATTGATTCTTGGTAAACGAATATGACTAATTCCAACAGGCCTTTCAGGAACTAGAATTGTTCTCATGATAGCACTAATAGCACTAGAAACAAGAGTAATAAGGCTTTTAATTTCTTTATTTTATTTTTATTCAGTGGTTTTGATATAGACTTTGAAGTATGCAACAAATCTGAGAAATTAAGGTTAAATAAACGGTCTGCCAGGGTTTGTTTTCTTAAATAAAAAAAAAACCAGAGAGTTTCCGAATATACATTTCATGCGGTGGCCGACAATTTAACATTTTGAACTATGGTAGTTACAATTGCTCACAATTTGGAATATTATTGAGGTTGCTTTTGCCCGGTTTAAGTCCTTGTGGGTGTTTTTTGAACCGATATGAAGAGCAGGGAATTTGTGGCGCCAGAGGACAGGGCAGGTCTCCCTGTGTCAGGGGATGCTGTGCCCCACTCGTCGAGGGAAAAAATTTTGTATCCCGTCTGAGGGAAAAATTTTTATGCAGTGAGTCTCCCTACAACGAATTTTTTAATTGTAATGTTAAATAACATTCAAAATATTCTCCACATAACAAAGTGGTTGTCTCCCTGTAACGACTTTTTCCAGACCTTTATCTTTTCGATTTTTGTCATTTTTGAAGAAAGTTGCTAATTTCTGTGCAAACAAATCGCTCACATGTGCCTGTTTCTCTAAATTGGTGAATTGACTTCACTTTTGAGCATTTTATTTACACAATAAAAATTAATATAATTTTAACAAATTTATAATAAATATTACTTCATTTTTAATTGAAAGTCATAATTAAATATTTTTGAACTTATCGCATATACTAAAAGGTTTATAACATTTATTTAAATAACTGCAAAAATCTCTAATCTCCGTATAACAAAATTTTCTCTATAGCAAATTTTTCAACTAGAACCAAACAATTTCGTTATAGGGAGATTCCACTGTGTACCGGAAAAAAAAAAAAATGTTTTTAGAAAAAGACATAGGTTATATGGTAATGACGTCAAAAAGTAAATTTACTATTAGCTATCTGTTTAATGTAAAGCTATGACTGGTACAAACATGTTTCAAAAATTCCATAAACATATAAACTGACAAGAATTATTAAGCCTATTACCTACCCAAAAAAGTTAATTTTTTTTTTCACCTCATGTAAAAAAGGCTATTTTAATAATAAAATCTATTTTAGAATACAATGTAATGTTTAAACATAAAAAAATAAATTACTTTGAAATTTATAGCTTTAATATATTTAAAACAAATTTAGTTTATAATTTTTTTTTATAAATACACATACCTAATTGCTTCCAGGCATCAATTAGTTTTCTTGGTTGGATGTCCAATGTCTTCTATGCTGAAAAGTCATAGAAAACTGTTTTTAGAACAACAAATTACTTCACATCATAAAACAAATCATTAAATGATAAGCTAACTAATATTTGAATATTGCATAAGATTTCCCCCAACATCCCATCAACCCACTGAGCTGAAATTTTGCACGCAAGTGTACATCCGAAGATAATGCAATAGTTGACAGGAGCTTCTCAAAAATATAAAGTAAACATATGTTTGAGCTCATTTCGGTTAGCTGAGCATGTAGATGTGTGCTGATCTGCAGCTGTTTGTTTAGTACATTATATTAAAAATGGTTAACTTGGAGTTTAGAGTGTGTACTCACTTTGTTTCCTGTAAGCTCGCCAGTTGTTTGTCGCCAAGAGAAGAGTGTGCCAGAACATTTGTTTTGGATGCGAGTTGAAATTTTTTTCGACGTCGTTTGAGCATGCGCCGACAGCGATTTGTTTACAGGTCTACGGCGCATGCCCTTAATTTCACCTCATTTCTATTGGTCGACATACAAATTTGAATAATACTTCATTTGGAATTCTTGATCATTTACCAAACGATATTTTTCAATAACCGTTTGCTTTTCTTCTGAAGATTTTCATTCATTTAATTTATTGATTCTCTTTCTCTGTGTTGCTAATTATGGCTTCCAAATATCTAACAAGGAGTGTTTTTTTCTGGAAACAGTTCCCTTGCTATGTTTCATCGTCTTCAGACATCGTGCTTTCCCCATGTGTTTCGTTTCTCAATGAAAAAGCGAAGCTACGAGGGACCCACTTTGCTGAAAGTGAAGCTGCTGATGTTTTTTTAAATTAAAAAAATTTGCCTGGTGCACACTTGCATGCCCAATGCCTTGTTTTGAGATGCCGTAGGCATCGAATACACAGGGGATCTAAAAAAAACTTACTGTGCATCCTAAACAGCGTTTGGCAACGTCAAATATGTTCCAAAGAAAATTGACGAGAAAATAGTACACACCCTAAACTCCAGGTTTATCTTGGGCTGCATGGATGGCCAGTTATTTTATTTTTATTTGCCTTTATTTCATTGGGCTTATTTCTCGACTCATTTCCCAAATAAGAAAATTTCAAAATTCTAAAATTTAATTTTTTTGTAAGATAACCATTTTTTTCTTGAATAAAATATTTCACAAATAATGCCAAATCATATGAAACGATTCCTTCAGAAAGGTCGTGGCCAAGGCAAGGTGACAATCCAGGCTCACAAACATGAAAAAATGCCAACTCATTGAATAGCAATGGGAACTTAATTCCTTCAAATGACTAATTACCTAAAATATTGACACAACTCCAGTCATATCTTTCTTTTGTTCGTGTCTGACCAACTGAAAATGGTTTATTACGGAATTCATGTTTTCTTATTAGACAGTAACAGCTGTAGGCCATTTTTACACAAAAATAGTCTCTATAGCCACCCAGGCCCAATTTTAGTAACAAATAGTTGCCACTGGGAACCCTATACATACATACATATTTGCATATACATACACATAGGGTAGATGCTTCAGTTTTGGCCACGTTGGATATGTTTTTTCCAATAATTAACCAGTAATTTCAAATTAACTAATAAGAAGCATTCCAATATTTCAAACAATCCTTATCTTACTATTTTCAATCTGATTGGTTTATTTTTCTCACACATGCGACTTCTAAAAAAATTAAATGCATGATCATGTATTGCATACTCGCAACTGTTACGGTTTTTGTTAAGGAACAAGTATTTGAAGTTTTTCATCATCAAGCTCTCAGAATAAAATGATTACCCTAAAACTTATTACCCTTGCGATTTATGAGGTAAACTTTCTTTTTATTCTGATTTCATATCAAAATTAATTATTTTTTCAAGATTAAATGGGTGGTGGCCAAATGTGGAACATTACATATTCCAGTTCTGGCCACATAACTTCATTATTGTTTTGAGCCATTACATAAATTTAAGAATATCTGGATGAAATAAAATCAACTAATTTAGTTTTGTTTTTAAAATAAAAGCAACTAACTTAATTTTATTTCTGAAATAAAAGTAACTAATTTAGTTTTGTTTGTTTTCATTTTACATAGTAATGGCTCCAATTAAAAATAAGAAGGCAGGTAGCATTTCCATAAAAAAAATTTGCTACGCGCCATCTAAAGTTGGTAATGCAGTTAAGGCCATTCAAAATGGAATGTCAAAAACATCTCCATTTTGAACATTTACCTCACATTTATGTTAGAAAATTTCAACTTGAGGAACCCGACTCGAGTGATGAGGAATATTCTTTTATATGCATGGATTGCTCTAATTTTAAAAATGATTCTGATGAATTTGATTAACGTTGCAATTAAAAATACATATTTGTGGATATTGTTAGCGAGTATAATGATGCAAATTCTTGATTTTTTAAAAAAATCTATGCTTTTACAATGTATCAAAAAAAATTTGCGAGTATATATATAGCTTAAAATTATAGTTTGTATTTTATCAGTCAAATTAAATTGTTTTCTGCATTTCTGTTTCTTTTTTTAAAACTGAAATCTGCAGCTAAAATCAGTTTAGGTAAATTTTATTATATGAGGAGCAAACATTCAAACCATGCTTTCTCCTTCGGATACAATTTTTCAGGAAACAGTAAACAAGCTCTGCAGGAAGCACTTTTTGATTGAAACCTCAATTTTCTAAGTAGGTTTATAATGGGATAAAACTTGTTTCAGTTGAAAATAATAGTATAAATTTGTACTATTTAATGTTGAGTTCAAAGAAAAATCACTAACTCATTTTTTCTTTTTTTGGAGAAAACACGGTTTGAATGTTTGCTCCTCATATATCTTTATAAATTCATCAAAAAAAATCACAAAATAACAGAAAATAATGTACTAAAATAAATATTTCATAATGATTTATTTTTACTTAAAATTCATTAAAATGTCTGTTAAAAATATAATATTAATGTGGCCAAAACTGGTGCAAATTGGGTTAATTTATTTAAAAATTCTTAACTCTAAATTTAAAATATTCTTCAGAAAATCTTTATAACTAGCAGAAAGCCAATAAAATTGGCTAAAGAATAGTATAAGTATGATTTAATATGCTTTAAACTGTCATCCACTGTGAAATTTCTATTTCAAATTTTCTCTTTTTTTAAGGTGACCAAAACTGAAGCATCTACCTTATATATTTGCATATACACACATATATTATATATTTGCATATACATACTCAGATACATACACAGAAACACACACAGATATATAGAATGTATGTATGCATAAATAAAATTTAATGTGTGAATAGAAAATGTGATTGTTCTATAGCAATTGATCTATTTCACCTGATGAATTATTAAAATAAGTTTTACAGTGCTTTTAACATATTTGAGAAAAATCTCCTGAAAAATAGCTTTAACAACTGCTGCAGGTACATAAAGAGCACACAAAACTCAAAACAGAAATTAATTTTTTTTATTACTATAGATCAATCAATCACACTTTCATAATGTTGAATCACAATCTCCATAAAATATACTCATTCAAACGATGAGGGTTGATTAGCCCAAGATAAAAATCATCGAGTGTTTCAAAATTTTATAATTTGTATGCACAATACATTGAAATATTGAGAATACTGAGTTATTGAATATACTGATAATATAGTGAGAATACTGAATTATTGAATATAACGAGAATACTGAATATACTACCGAGAATACTGAATTATTGAATATACTACTGAATTATTGAATATACTACTGAATTATTGAATATACTACTGAATTATTGAATATACTACTGAATTATTGAATATACTACTGAAATATTGAATATACTACTGAAATATTGAATATACTATAGAATGCTAATAATCGAAATTATTGTAAAGAAAGAATTTAACAGGGTTTCAGAATATAATTTGTAAACTTTTGCTACGGAAATTGCAAATTTGTCTCATAAAATATTTTAACAAATAAAACATTAGCGAGAAATTAACACATATGTTAAGCAATTATCTGTTGCTGAACAAATTATTTCTCTCCTGTTATGTAATATTTCAATTTTGGCATTTTAATATAAACTTCTTCTAACTCTATAACTTCTTCTAGCTCTTCAATTAACCCTAACATCTAATGGTAAACACTAAACAGTCCACTGCACGTTACCTTTGAAATAACGAAGTATTAAAAATAAAACAACAAACTAAAAAGAAACAACAAAAAGCTAAAGAATAATAGGGTACTTATTCTTACCTTCTAATTAATAAATACTTGATCCACAATTTCCCTGAGAAAGTCGGGGTTCTCGCTTCGTTTGTCGAAAAAAATACGGTCAAAATTTAGCGTCCTCTTTCCCGCTCAAAGGTTGGTACGTCATCCTGATTGACCAATGAAAAGCGTCCGTGATAAAAGACGGGATCTGACCTTAAAATGAGAAATATCCTACAACAACATACGGGTTATGCCCGTAAAAAGAGAAAAGTGGCTGGTGACCGTAAAAATTACGGGCTGTGGCACTGAAATTACGGAAATTTTTGAGAGTGTAAATCACATATATAACAAAGTACTCACCGTTTATTTCAAATTTTCCTTTTCCTCTCCATCACAAGATTTTGATAAGAAAATGACCAGGCAACGCCTGGTAATCTGAGTTTTACTATACAATCGACAATATTTTGCCGATTCAAACAATGCTGGTCGAAACACACTAAAGGAAAACGACGAGCTGTCTGCATATAAATATTTAGTGTTTATAACGATAAAGCCCGCCATCACGTCCGCCACAATGCTATACATTATAAAGCTCGAAACGGAAGAGAATGTGGATCACATGTTCCATACAGTCTGACCTAACCTCTGTGACGCTATGATTTATTCCCCCATCTGAAATGAGAGGTTCGAGGCCACAATTTTCATGGATTAGTGGCCATTTTCAAGAAAGCGGACTGAGTTTCGAAGGCGATGTCGAGTGTTCGGTTCAAGCATGTATTCCAGGAGTGGCTGATAATCTGAGCCAAGTGTGTAGTAATCAAATAACATCAGATACTATTAGCAAAAGAGAGCAGCAGTTCACTGGACCTATGCTTATTTCCTGAGATTTGTTGGGAGCTGTTTCTACTAACTATAGCAGTCAACAAACCATTAGTGGATACATTTCCCTGGTATAATATGTTCTTCTAAACTGTATCGTCACTAATAAGATATCCTTGCAGAAAATTTAACAGTAATATTTAACATAAAAAAATCAAAAACACTGTCGATGAAACGATACCTTTCCACGCTGCTAGCCAGAGATCAACACGAGACGCGTTAATAAAACGATGAACTGGGGCCGTAAAAGAATATCACAAAAGAATGGGATAAACCTGAACGCGGGAGGTTGACATTCGATTACAATCTCCATCCCATTTTGTGGTATCCCCTGCTTCCCCATCATTCTACAGCAGCTGCTCCACAGAGCAGCAATGAAATTCACCGAACAATTGTGGGGGGACAGGATCTCTGGAGAGTCTGTAGGTAAACTTCGTATAACGAGATGCGGTTAATCCAGAGGAACAAAGAAGAAGCCGTTTGTTTACGGTCGAGGGTTGGTAACTTTCCCAGTGAAAGTCACTCCAAATCTGGAGTGTTTGAAATTTCTTCCTTCCAGCAGAGATGTCTCTTTTCAGATGCTGGGCTGAAAAACGGTAGACTGGAACGCGTACATTGCTGGCATCCGGCTGCCAAACAAATTAAAACTAATCAAAAGGCTTAGGGTAAAACATAATCCACTAAGATTGTGGCAGTTTCAGAGTGTTTTAAAATGCAAAGCCAGAAATTATTCTAACCTTTCAGCACACGTACCCATTTTTGGAACACTAGCATACGCGCGGGGTCATTTTGACCCCAAATTGCTAGACACTTATTCTTTATTTTATTGGTCATTTGTACAAAAATAAAATATGGTCAAACTATAAGACATTTTTTTCATAAAAATAACTTGTATTTAAGACATAGATGCGAATTTTAATAAGAAAAGGGGAAGTTGAACTTCCCTTCTCCTTTTTTCTTCCTTTTCTGTATTCTTTTCTTCTCCGCTGCGCACGTTCGTATACTTCCATAGCCATAGTTTTAAATTAACCTGAAACGTTAGCTCACGCACGGGTCAATTTGACCCCAATGCCCCCAGTAAAAAGTGAGAAACCCCGTTTCACCAGTTTTGGCCTTCTTTTCCTCTTCTTCTAGCTCCCCTATGAAGGTACAGGAGGTAACAGGGGCAAGTGTTCAGAAATTCCTAGAATTTTTTAACAAAAGGGAAAGGGTTGGGTCAAAAAGACCGCATGCGTGTGCTGACGGGTTAAAATGTCATATTTTACGAAGTACTTAAATTATGGAAGTGTTTAATCAGATCCGATTCTGTGTCAATTCCTAACCCGAAACTTTTCAACATCATGAGAGAGTACAAATTATCGAATTCGATTTTTGCTAACAATGCGATCGATTCTTCGCTTAAAGGACATTAAGCGTTCGTTTATATATTTTTTGCTGTTACTGTTCATTAATAGGCATAGTTGCATGAAATTGTGGTCTGATAGAGCCACCGAAACAAACCGTTAAAGCGACTTCGTTTCAAAATTTCAATCCAAATAGGATCGCATAAATAACTTTTCGGAATCACGAAAACGTTTATACAACATCCTACTGTTTAGCTCTTTAACATATACCCTGAACAATAACTAAATAAACCTTCTTGGTTGGAAATAATCCGTTCGAATTTCTGAAATAATAATTGCATTAAGATAAGATCCTGCTTATTTACCAGATGTTGAAGTTCGAATTGCATTTTTTGTTCAGCTAGGTGTAGTACGCTTAGGATTGAAAGAAACAAAAAATGTTTTCCGACATAGATGGGTAATCTTTCTCAGTTGAATAGGAGTTATGAACGAAAAATAATAATAAAAGGCCTGTCTTAAACTGATTGATTACGTGGAAAGATTTTGTGTTTCTCTATAATTAGTGATAACTGAAGTTAATAGTACGCACCATGTTTCATACTAGTGCATCACTGATGAATGATTTAGTACGAATCTTAGGTCTTCAAAATCAAACAACTTTCGTTTTAAATATGGAGTTTTATTACGCAGCAAAACGATTACAATTGTTTAAAATTCAAACTCGGTTCAAAAGCATCATTAATATACATCTGGATTATATTCAGGAGTATTCAATTGTTCGCACTAATACATTGCATGTCTTCTCCACAAACTGTTGTCACTGACTAGTCACTTATAATGGAAGCCACTTAACCTAATCAATTGAGAATTGTACTATTTCATCACATTAGCTAGTTGAAGATAGTATATGCTATTTAAATTAAGATGTAGTCATTGTATATTTGTTATGATTGATGTTTTTAAGAAAATTGCAGAAAAGTCTAAAAACATAGTATCACCAAGTAATTGTATAATAATTATTGGTAATAATGTTTATTTTTAAGCGTTGTTTCATATTTGGTTGATAATGAATACGAATAAAGCATAACTTAAAAATTATTGACTTTTAAGAAATAGAAAATAGGCAAGTGAACCGATGTTTCCAAATTATAACGATTTGAAAAAGATAAAAATTAGTTTTGTAATAGTGTTTTTGGAAGTTAAAATAAGAAGAAATGTTAATTAAACAGGGAAATTAAAAATTAAAGTAATGAAATGAAAAATATGCCAGATCTGTTTACAAAATAAGAAATTCGATTCCATTTTTTTTTCATCCAGACCATAATAATGTAAAATTCCCTTATTTTGAAGAATATTTCGAGTTTCTTCCGGATTTTGTTGATTTTTTGAAGTTAAAAGATTTGAAATGGTTTTCTACATGTTGTTTGGAGATTTCGAGTCTTAAAGAGAGCTCCATAACTTACTTCACTTGAGATCAGATTGTTAGGGAAAACCTGTTAGATCAAACATTGACTTGCTACAAAAGACCGGAGTGATGCAGAAAAAGTAAATTGTAAAAGTTACAATAAAAATCGCAGTATCGTTCATGAAAACGAATTCAGCAAACTCCTCACAAAAAAGTTAACCATACCACTTTTGATCCTCCCATTGCACACAAATTTTGGCCATATAGATGAAAATCATGTTTGGCCTCTAGATGGAAAAAAAATGCGTGGGAATGGTCTTCCGGAACCATTCTGAGGACGAGAAATTCCCATCTTTCGAATGATTGGCATTTAAATCCGGGACAGGCAAACGTCCCGCGACTGTCCGTATCCGCCTCCCGGGAAGAGCACGACAGTTCACCGGAGGATTTGAAGCACCGACGGTTGGTGGGAATGCGTGCCGCGTCCCAAGCGAGCGTCTGTCCGCCAGGAATTTTTGGGTGGGACAAATCAATTCTCGGAAAGGTAAAGCGGGTATTTTGATATCATGAATAAATTTTGGTTCTGGATATGAGACTCTCCGGTTTTCGGGGGTTTTCATCCAGTAAAATAATGAAGCTATTTTATTCGACTGCGATTAAAAGACTATTTTTCATCAGAGACACAAATAATTAATTTCAAAAATAAACTAAAAAAATCAAATGCGGGAGTGAATCAAGAAAATTAATCTGGTGAAAAGATTACATTCTTTCTTTAATCCATTATTATGTTTGAAATCGTCTTATAATAGTAATATTTTTATTATTGATAATTTACTTTAAGTATTAAAAAGAATGAAAATTTAAGTATATTCCATTCACAATTCGGCGTATTTCTTCGATTTCCACCGCCTTGAGTCCTTAGGTATTTTTTGAAAAAAATGAAAAAAAAAAAAATTCTTAGAACATTTTTATTCCAGTAATTCATAAAAACCAATGCAATTCTTTGTACATTTTTGAAAATTATCTGCTTCAAAAAAACCCCTCCTTCTAAGATTTAAAATCGAGAGAAAATATATCATCCAAGAAACCGTCCTGAAACATACTAACACTTAATTTTTTTATTTTAATTTACTTTTTTCTTCTGTTTGTTGATATTTAGTAGAAAAATGCTTGCGAAAGTTTTGCTGGTAAGCTAAATCGAGAATCTAAACAATCGGGCCTTGCTACGGTGTAAAAAGTGACTTTGAAAATTGGTACATTTAATTCAAGTTTGAACGAACATGACAGAATATTAAATGCAGTTGAACAAGAATAATTTAGGTAGGACATTCCATTTCCTTGACGAACGATTAAAATCGTTTTCTCTTTACATATTTCCCAAGTTTTATGCTAAGTTCAGCATTTTTGCAACTTGTCTTTCGGGTGAAATATTTTCAAAAACATTATAATTGAAAAAAATTACCCGAATTTGAAGTTTCTGATTGTATAAAAAGTAGAAAAATTATTCATGATAAAATTAAAGCTTCATTCATTTATTTTTTTACACATCTTTGAATGAAACTATTTGCAGAATTTTATTTTAAAAAAAACAGATACATTGAAAATTTATAATTTATTGTTGATGGATATCATATCTTATTGTTTTTTCACAAAAGACATTTTTATCGTTTTTTTTAAATTATTGCTCAATCGTTAATCAATCATTAAGAAAAGAAACTAATAAACAATTTTTTTAAATAAAGAGGCTTCTCTAGTTAGATTTTGAAGTTTTGGGTTGAAAACGTCTTATGATTTGTTTTTTCGCTCGTCACCAAAACATGGAAACAATATTTTCTGTCATGATTTGTTTTAGAAAACACCGACTCTAAATTAAATATTGTGCTACAAAATTTATTACTCCACTTCCAATTAATGAGACAGCAATGGGGAAACTAGGATACTTGACCCTACTTTTACTTTTTCTTATATTTCTCGAATATTTGAATGGTTAGCATCATAAAAAGATTAGTTTTTAAGAAGGATAAAAGTACTTATGCTAAACTGATATCTCATTTAATCATAAATTAAATATACTTCATGAAATCGCCTAGAGTCAAGTATCCCTACCCATAGGGATACTTGACCCTACATGCAAAAAGTATTTAAATTCTTTTGGTAATTTGAATGTTCGCGAGATTCAGATATTAGGTTATAACTACTGAATTGAAAACGTCTTATTATCTAATAATATTAATAAAACTAATATTAAAAATTAAATAATAATGTTACTATAAAACGCAGTTGTTATTAATATAATCTAGTTAATAAATTAAATTCGATAAGTCATTACAATAAAGGTAGTTATTGAATTAAATTAGTAAAAAATTTAATAAAGAATTAAAATATTGATTTAATTGAATGAAAAAAATTACAGCAATGGAACTGGAAACCTAGTGTTGAAGAATTGCCGGTTTCGAAAAATTAAAAACAGAGTAGCATCAAAATGCAAAAAAAAAACCCCTAAAAATTGGTTGTACAAAACAAGAAATTGAGAAGCTTAATAGATTTTCTCGGTTCTTCTAATATTTAAAAATAAATAAATAAAAACAAAAGAATAAAGAAATATATTTGAGGAGAAAAATTCATATCATGAAAGAAAGTCAAACCCAACAGAAATGGCGAAACGTTAAATGAAACCAAACGATAAAAATAGTTCGAGCAAAAGATTTTTATTAAAATAATAAATAAATAAATCTTTCTCAGGCGAGAAAAAAATAGATTAATGAAATTTCAACTTTTTTAAAATTTTTTACTAAAATAATTATTTGCATTATTTGAAATTATCATATTAAAAATAAATTTTATTCATTAAATAATTGCTAACAAACAATTTTTAAATAATTATTTTCTATATTTGAGTCATCATTATGACTGTCAAACTGAACACACCAAAAAACTGAGCCCAACCACAAAATGTTCTTCGGTTAGTTACGACATCGAAGATGCAATAGGTTTTGATAGGGTCAAGCATCTCCAACTTTTTAGGTTCAAATATCCATAACTTGACTTTTTCTAAATAATCTAAAAATTAAACCACTTAGAATTAAAATACTGTATAACATCGCATATCAAATTATAGCTAGAAGTATGCTTAAAACTCAGAAATATTTTAATTTATCACATCTTTAATAGTAAACTTTCTATCCACTGAGGAATGAAAAAGTGAAAATTTACTTTTGTGCCCCCAAAATATTTTACGTACACACCATTAATATGGTTTTTCGGTTTGGAATGAAAACCCCCTCCAATAGACCATATGACCAAAGGTCAAATAAAAATGGCACACAAAAATTACCAATTATCTCACAATTTGAGAAAATCGCTTAGGGTCAAGTATCCCTATTTCTCCCTGTATGTAAAAATTTAAGTGTTAGATGCCACTTTTTTAGAACTGAATTTTGATTCATGAGATTTTTTTTTATCTAAAAGGTTCTGTTCTGATGTTTCTGATAAGTAGTATATAATGAAGTGGGGTGGCGTTTTTCATGAATTCGTATGGATGATAATAAATCATTAACATTAATTCTTCCCGATAATAATTTTTTTCACATAAAAATTCAAGAATGTTGAAATAAAGGGATACATGAAAAATGATATACGAATAAACAATTGATCTCACTTTTTTTTTATGGACAATCATTCTGTGTTTCCTTGGACATCAAGTATTCTGCATCTTATAACTCTTTATTGGCATCATGTCCAAGAAAGTGTTCTTGATAAGCTCTTGGTGAAATTCCTGAACATTCCTCACCTTCTACCCTCTTTTTAACAGTTAAGTTTTAACAGTTTTTTCAAAATAATGAATGATTTGAACAATTATTTTAGATTGTATTTTTTAAAAAATCAAACTTGGAATTCATCGTTTTATACATGGTGTAGTTTTAATTTTATGTGCAGTTGGGGTGGCGAGAAAAAGTTTTTCGGACGATGTCGAATTTTGGAATTATTCGTAATATTTGAATGAATAAAAGAAAGGTTGTAAATATCGACGTTCAAACAAACTTTATCTAAAATATTTGTGTAGTTTGAATTAAAAAATATTTCAAGTTATACGCAGCCCCAAATATTAAAAATCAGCCGCCTTTGGCGACCAGCTGATCGGCTGGGAATATAACAATTTTTTCTGAAATATCCAACTGCTTATACATTTTAAACCGCAGTTTTTAACAGCATTGCACCCGTTCTGTTTATTGTGTATACGAACCTCCTGAAACGGAGTCAGGTCACATGACATTATTTTACATGAAAAAACATGACTCTCCGTGGCATCTAACTGCGCGTTTTCTTACACTGCACTGCAACTTCACTTGCTTATTTCGCATTTAAAATGATTGATTGCAACAGTAAAATGGTGTTGCACAATTTTCCTTGTAGGATATGAGCTCGTCTAACAGCATATTACCTGGATTGAAACATGTCGGTAAAAAAAAAAAAAAAAATACATCGTCGAATCTCTTATTTATCGAATATTTTAGTTAATTGCTCAGCGGATTTTGATAATAGATCTTTAAAAAAGTGACGAAATAAAATAAAAAATCCATTGCAACATAGCCAAAGAATATGAAAAAATAAATAAATTTTTATCCCTTAGTTTTCAATAATGGAAGAAAGTCGCACGATTAAATACTTGTAGGAAAACGAAAACGACTTGAATTCCACTGCAATATTGTTGCAAATTATGCATAAAAATATCTTTTTAAAAAAAAAATGTCAAAATTAGGGGGGAAATTGTATAGCTAAATAAGTATAATTGAAAAGATAATTTTTCGAATTTTAAAATGACGTAAAAAAATCACTTTTGTGCATTAAAATTTTCTAAAGTTACAGTGGATATCTTCCAACTTTCACTTATTTTTTAATGGATAAAAATTCTAATTAAAATTTTAAAAAATCGCTCTTATCCCCGCTTCCAACATCCTAAGTATGGTTGGCTCAAATCTGGTAGCTCTAGGACCAACGGCTTGCTCTGAACAGTGCAAATGGGCAGACACGCGCTTTCGTTTTTATTATTAGACGAACGAACATAAACCATGCAGCTGAAGAAATAGAAGAAATTCTAATTATCCAGTTAAGTCCGCAATCTCATGGTTTATAGCAAATAAGAAGTCTTATAAAGATATTCGCACGCTTTTTCATCGGTGGGTGATTACAGGCTCGCGGGTGGCTAATGGTTTTCAATTAGGTAGCTCACCCCCAGTGTCTTGCGGTTTGTCGTGATTGATGGCCGTGGCGAACAACCTTCTGATGATGCATCCACGAGCTATGTCTCTGAGTAATTGAAAACGACAACTCAGCGAGCACCCTTTGTTATGATGAGATGCTCAGACAATCGGGACGTGAAAGGGAAGGGACAGAAGTACAGTTCCAGCTACTTGCACAAACACCGATTTTTGTAGACCGGTTTGAAAATGCTCTACTTTTGCAGACGATGCGTTCCTTGCACACACATATCGATTCGTGTCGGTCGGTTTTCGGATGTACATCTGGTCATTCTCGAATACATTATCAATTTCTTCTGCCATACTTGAAAAAAATAACACAATAATTAACCAACATATCACAAACTAAAATCACCATTTAAATACTTTAAAAATTTTTTACGTATTTAAATAAATTTTTGAAATATTAATTTTACTTAACTTATACCTTTATTATTAGTATATTTAATCGATAATAATAATTACATCTGAATTTATCATAATGAAAATGTTTTGAATTGACGAAAGTATATTATAACTTAAGTAATATCGAGTTAATTTAATGCTAAATACTGAACTAATATGAAGTGCAAATGAAAAATATATAATATTAATTTTTCAAACCATCATAATTTATGCTTGTTTTTATTTCAAAAAAGAAAAGAAGAATATTTTAACTGATGTTTTATTTTTATTTTTATTTTCCTGTGAATATTAATTAAAAATACCTTTCTCATATGCTAAAAATGTCGCCGAAATATCGGAGATCAATTTGAATGGAACAAGAAATTTTTAATAAAAATGTGTGAATCATGAAATACAAACCGACAAATTCGACAATAATGTAATTTTAACTTTTGTGCATTTATTCAAATGTAAAATATGCTTTAATAACTAATAAAAATCGTACATAATTTCTAAGTAGTGTAGAGGGACGAGACTCATGTTTATGTGGAATGCTGCTGTTCAAGAATTAATTCAATTTCAGGAACCATCTTTATTAGATAGCTAAGTTCCACGACACAGTACATCAAAAGGTGCAAGGCAGAGAACAACAACACAAGACAAGTACACAGTAAAGAAGAGAGAGAGAGAGGCATCATGGGAAAAACCCGGATGGCTCTAGTAACGCCACCTATCATAAAAAGGAGAAGGCAGTGAATTGTAACAGCTACAGTAGTAAATTAATTTTTAAGTTTATGAAATTCTCAATGTTTGTTGAACGTCATATAAAAAGACAGTTTACATTATACAAAATTCAGGCACATTGCCTCGAAAGCCTATATTGGCTCTAATTACAAAGTTCAAGTGTTATTTAGTTCTTAAAACTAAACTAAATTGCAACTAAACAGAAATAAATACTAAGTGAATTATTAAGTGAAAGCAATGAAAAACAAATACTTGTGTTGGAAATGGATGCAGTCACGTGGTTTGCGCACGTGTTCTCTGAGCTCAGATGTCAGAACCACGTGGTGTGCTGTAAAAGGATATTAATTATATTTGTTCCAGATTACAAGTGAGTCGAAGTTTGATGTTACTCTCGATCGGTTAGCTTCCAGGCTAGCTGCCGAATTCATCATATTCATGGAATTTTCAGTCTAATTCTTGGTGTTGATCGGTTGGCTGCTTCCAGGCTGCAGCTGGATTCACGAAATTTACCCGAATTCTTGTAATACATTAATTACGGAATGTTTCTTCTTGTAATTATTAATCCTGAAGTGTTTATCTTGGAATAACTTTGATTAATAAGTAGAAATTTAATCCTTATCGTTAAGTTTTTTGTTGTCAATAAACTCTTTAAAAAGACAACTTGATTCGGAATTATTCATGGCACCTGGACTCGATTTATTAGTTAATTTTGATTAGACTTTTAGTTCTAGGAAGCAAAACCATAAATTTGCTTAATTCATAAAATTTACAACTTGTTTAGTTTTCCATTTTCTGCTACCAAGTTTTACTAAAATGTTTGTAATTTCATTTCCGATTATCGTTTTAGTAAAATAAAAGAAGTTTTGGGATTAGATGTCATATAGTATGGTCAGTTATTTGACTCCATTACGTACATTACGTAAAAATAGGTGCAAGGCCACTAACAGAACATGGGTTAAATAATCTACAGAAATCTGAAATTTTAAATTACGTTTTTAAAGCATCCATGAGTATAAAATTATACAAGATTCAATTGAAATCATATTCCCGTCAAACAAGCTGGTCGTCGAAGACGACTAATTCAAACTAAACTAACTCTAAATCGCAACTAAAAAGAAATAAATATTAAGTTAGAACAATGAAAAACGCTTCTTTGTTGTGCCCTTTTGTACATTCTTGTACAAAAATACTGTTGTCAAAACAAATGCTTGTTTAGTTTTCCATTTTCAGCTATTAAGTTTTACTAAAAGGATTCTAATTTCATTTCCGAATATCGTTCTAGTAAAATGAAATAAGTTTTGGAATTACATTCAGAAATAAAAGTGAAGTGAAACGAAAAAAAATGTTTTTGATTTTCGGCAGAAAATGGGTTCGCAACGTAGGCGGACACCTTAAAAATTGACTTGGCAATACAACCTAATTATAATGCGTTAATATTAAGAATTCTGGTGATAATAATCTAACACTGTGGAAAGCAATCACTTCAACATTCGAAAAAATTTGAATTTCCATTTATTGCGTTAATAAATCAAAACTAAGGGAGAAACCAAGGTGAAAACAGCAAATTTATATTTATTTCTAAGGCTGTCGGAGAGTAAGGTTGTTTTGAGAATTATTCTTATTTAAAAGCGAATTATGTTAAATGAAAATTCACTAGAAAATTATGTTTAATTAACTATCACTAACTTTAAAGCATTGTAATTATTCAACAAAGATTTATTAAGCTAATTAAAAACAAATAACATAGCAAGTACAAAATGTAATTAAAAATACAAATAAAAGTATGGAATGTATGCGGAATCAGTAATATTATTTTAAAATTAAAAAAAACCGACTTGTTCAAATGTAAAAACGCACATATATATTTTCAGAGACGCCTAAATGTTAAAGCGCTTGGTCTTTTAACAAGCTTAATCCGCCACCGAGAACCATTATTTTTAACTATCCATTAAAAATTTCTTTGTGTATAAGTAATTTTCTCATTCTTATACTGAAAATATCAATAAAAAATATCCCTAAAAATATTGTTCAATATTTTTTTCAAAATGTTACTAATTTTATTATTTCGCCACGAGAGCGAAGTCGATCGGCTGAAATCGGCGTGTGTGCAAGCGCCAGTAGGTTTACATGTGTCACTGGGACCCCCCGTAGCTGCCGATGTCGGCGAAGTGCAGTGGCAATTCTCGACAGCCGATCGGTTTTATGTAGGCGCCGGTACGTTTGCAAGCTCCAACTGTTATCTATACACTACTAATGGAATGTTGCAGACCGGTCTGAAACCGGTCGACACGAATCGGTGTGCGTGCAAGGAGACATAATATGTGTTTGAGGATGAGTATTGCTCGTGTCAATGATTCATCCTCAACTCCCAATAATTAATATTTTAGTACAGGGTACAGCAATTTTGTAAACAATTTTTTAAGAAAGAACATAATAACAACAACTGCCACAAATTTGGATTTTTTTTCAAGGGCTCACTGTAGACCATACATATTGGCGTTACTTTGTTAATGTAGTTCCTGGAAGAAAAAAAGCCATAACAATAGATAGTAACTGGATGAATAGCGCATTAACTAATATTTAAAAAAAATTAAAAACCTTAAGACTTCAGTTTATTCCTGTAAAATATATACTATAACACTAACTGAGTTCCCCTTTTTTGGACTCAATATTCAAGTGCACAAATCCCCCTTTATTTTCAAATTAGATCTATTTGATTAAATTATATCTATATTATTAAAGCACAGTTCAAAGATGAGGAAGATACTTGGTAGCGAGAGTTTCTGTTACCGTAAAGTTCTTTTTAAACATTTGGAACAAGCTGCTGCCAAATTATTTTTGTCACTAATTTTTAATGAAAATTAAGTGTTGTGAATCAGCGGGTAGTGTTAAGATTTGCTTGATTACTGTTTCATTTAAAATATATTATAATTTCGAAATATTCTATATAATACAGATATTTCCGCATAATTTTCTTTTACACAGATCACTTCACACTTTCTCTCAGTCCTTATAAAGAAATTGGTCCGAAAGATAGCAACTTTCTTTCTGTTATGTATCCAATATGAGATCCTATATTGATTATTATTTTGATCAACTTTCATCTTACATGAGATCCTATATTGATTATCTTTTCTATCAATTTTGTCTTTACTGACTAACTGTGGAACCAATTTTAAAGAGCTTCAGAGAAGCAGATATAAAAGAAGTCTGTTAAGAGTTGACATATAATCTTGAAAACCTCAAAACTACCACGCGATTTCATAACGAATGCAGTTGATAATAAACGCAGTTGTCTAAAGATAATCTTATGACTGGCGAAATTAAAATGAAAAAATAAATAATTAGTTTACTACTTAGTGAATCTTTTCATATTTTTATTGCAATGCATATATGCTATTTCAATTATTATGGGTAATCTCTTTCTCGTTTTAGACAATTAACCCCTTAATTGTTTTATTTTATTGTTGTTTTATTTTCTCTACTGTATAATTAGACGACATTTTCTGGTTTTGGAATGTGTTGTCGTATTGATTCAATTAAAAGTCCATAGAACATTTGTATCGAATTATAACGTCTAATGATGACGTAATTTCAGACTATAAGTATAAAAATGCAAAATTCGATGCACGAATAAACTCGGGATAAATCACACGACTAGAGCAGATTAGCTTGTTTAAGTGTATTATAGAAATTATTCATTCTATTAAGTTTTTTGAGTTTAATGTTATGAAATGGAGACCTTAATTTCTTGGTCTCCATTTCACAACTTTTTTTCGTTTTAGTGCTTTCTATATATAATTTGGCGTTGGTTTTTACATGCGCTTTGGTCTTTTTTTAAAAACTTTATATTCTTTTTTATTAAAAGAAATGCATTCTATTTTAAGTTAGAAGATAGAAAAAGGAAACTTTTGGGTGAAAAAATTTTCTCCTGTATTTTAAGCTATGAAGAACCTCCATCCCTTATCTTTGAGGAAACCTATTAGCGATCACTAATGAGGGTTAAGTCAGGAAACCAGGTTCACTGATTCAGGCCAAGAGCTATGTAGTGGATTTCTCAGGGTAACATATTAGAAATGCGTAGCCTTTTATCTGACATTTTTCCACCGGAATTCTCAAAAACGTATACCAAGGAATATAGCACTATTGGTGGAAATAAAAAGCGTAAATGCATCGAAAAGGTTAAGAACCGTCGCTCTCGAAGAATCAGTTTTAGAATTTAGAAATACTCAATAAATTATCCTTTGTTTCCTTCCCTTCTTTCTTATTCCGATTAACTTTCATGTTGTTTCTATCATGTGCAAATTTGTAACACTACTTCCAAATGCAGATATTAAATGTATCGTGTAGCATATCTGCAACATGTAAAAAAATTGTGTTGGGTTGGTATTTGGTGGAATTTCTATTAACTACTCTATGTTTTTATTTCCCTCCTACATTATGTTTTCATTGTACATTTCCACCAATAGTTGATTTTAGAGCTGGTTTTTACTTAATTTGGCGGGAAATAGCATAGAACATCAGATCATAACATTAGAAACAAAATAAAAAATCATGGACTTATGGGTTAAAAGAAAATTAAGACTCTTTCACATAATTTTAACCCGAAAAATGAAATTCATCAGGCGAAAAAAATATATATACTTTTTATATCTTAAGCACTATTATTTTGAGCACCATTTATTCCATATTAGATATAGAAAACTGTAGAATATCTAAACGGCTCAGATGGGTTAGAAGCGGTGTGCAGAATCCTAGGTGGAACTTTCAAGAGTTCAGTCAAATGACAACTCTCAGTGTTGTTGCCATGGTGATGTAATTTAAATATATGAAAGAAAAGGTGAAAAAAAATGTAGTAGTTAAACTTGACTGAAGTTATCATCATTTTAGTCATTTGACTTCCTGTTTACCAAAGTCGGTATATTCACCAAAATGAGAATGGAGTTAAAAAAAAAAAAAAAAAAAAAAAAAAAAAAAATTCATTAAATAAATAAGCTGAAATCCTTATGACAGCATTATTGTTCTTCAAATTTCAATTTATATTTATAAGAACAATGCAAAATGAAAACAGAATTTCTAATAGACCATGAACAGTATTAGTAAGTCGTTATGATATACAATTTTATTGGGACAATAAAAGTTACCAGTTGCTTTTTATGCCTTATTTTGTTACAACAAAAGCATGCATTCATTTTATTATGTTTTTATGAAAACTTTCTCCCTCGCCATCCTTCTCCTTTCATATGAGTTACCGCGTTGTTCGTGTTAAGTTTGAACATCTTTTTTTCATGGAATATTCTTTTCACTCCCAGTGTGTTAATCTCAGACTCACAACTCCCCCAATCCTATTTCCTTAACTCGATTTTGGTCCCCTAAAGCCAGTTACTAGTGATTTACTTTCTCTGCTTAACTTCCAAACTGACTCCTCCCAACAAGTGACACATATTCAGCTTTATAGGTTAATGATAATGCTATAAATAATTACTTCCCTTGTTAGTCTATATGGAGATATCTTTAACAAGGATAACGAGATAGGCAGGGTTTGAATATCTAATTGCAAGTATTTAAGAGATATTATTAATTAAGACAAGAGACTTGAACTCTTTGACAAACTAATATTTGTATATTTGATGAAATTCGAGTAATGCAGTTTGCTTTATTAACTTAATTTGAAGTTTTTTGAAGCTGCCATTAACTAACTTCTGTTGATTAATTAGATATTTCACAGAACTAAGAAATACGTGCTATGAACTTTTACTAACGAATTTTTGATTTTAAGAGCTTTAGTTCTCTGTCCATGTGAGGGTGTATACAAAATCGCGAGTCTACTGCATTAAACCGCGCAGTACTATTGTATTGTATTTTATTTTATGTAAGTCAAAAGTATTGGATTGAATTTTATTTAACAGTTGGTTTTTCTTTCTACAATACAGATCAGAAAAAGGAAGATGTTAGAATGTAATGGATCAATTTTAAAACGTTGTTAGAACCTTAGAATTGCTTATTTACTGTCATTTTATTCTTATGTTAATGAACAACATAACTTTTAAACTTAATCGTTCAGAACTTCCAACAGTGATGATTAAAAAGGAACAGCTGTTGAAGAAATTGAAAGGTATAATTTACTGGAGATTAGGGCTGTTTCAACTTTTACCGAATGGCGATCACTTTTTGAGAGTAAAATCCTCGTGCAAGCTCCATTTCCGTCAGAAACATTTTGCCCCGATATAAAATTAGAAAATAAATGATGGTTTGATTTGGTTTGTTGGATTAAATGGCTCAAGAGTTAGGCTTGGCTATACTGCGCCAAGCATAAAGTACAAATTAAAAAGCAAACAAGGGGAATGAAACATAATTCATTTCCTAAATAAAAGTTATGTAAAAATTGTACAAAATTTAAAGAAAAGAATGGTAAGAGGTTTAAACGAAAGACACCCAAGTGAAAAGCAAAATCGATGTAAAGTTTGGACAATAATCCTAAACGAATACTCGCATTGTGAACGTAATATATTTTAAACGTAATATATTTTTAAAAACTGACAAAAAAAAAGAAGCATCGTTACTAACAAGAAATTCATTTCAAAATAAAACAAACTCTCTAAAAAACTCATACCTTCTAAGATGTTGAAAGGAACCAGCGACGAATCCAGGATTCAGGTCGGGAGGGGGGGCGCGCAGGTCATAAAAATTTTGTATCGTAGTGAAGAATGTCAAACCTCATGGCTTATGTAAACCAAAACACTTTTAACTTTACAGACTTTCCTCACCTGACAATAAGAATCACAAAGAACACTACAATATTTTCGATAATTTAATAAAAAATACAATGAAACAACTAGCCAAAAAGTGTTTTCGACCGCGTCAACGCTACGAAGTACAATTGGAATGACTAGAAAAGTTGGAAAATTTTTGAGTCTGTCAAGCCAGAAAGCAATGTTGTCAAGATTTTATTATATTTTTTAAAATAAAAATTAACAACAAACAGTTGTAGCGATTTTAAATAAAATCAAGAATTTTGATTTAGCTTGGGGGGTTGCAACCCGATAGCCCCCACCGCCCTGGATTCGCCACTGAAAGGAACTACTATGATTTTCTATATTATTTTTCTTTACAACTGACGAAGAGTGTGAAAGAAGATCACTGGTGTAAATTAGTAAAGAGAACCTGGACATTAGATATCTATATCTCCATTTCCTGATGTTGCTGCAAAAACGGCATGATAAAAATAATTTTACACATAGGATACACTACGTAAAGCATAGAAATTGGCAGTTATTTATTTAAAGAGATATGTCAATAGCTAGAAGAAAACATTTAATGAAATATATTTCTAGATAGATTATGGGTTTGATGGTGGTCAAAATTTCATAAGCTTGGTGAGATAGTGAGGTAGGCATCGATAAAGATGTACTTCATTGGCATGTCTCAGAGTAGCAGTTAAGAAAAGGACTTTCTGCAGTGGCAATTCTTTTCTTAGATCTTCGCAGAAAGAAGATAGCCTGAGTTTTCGTGAGTCTGCGCGACCTTAGATGGGGTCCTATAGTTTAGAAAAATCCTTTACTTTTAACCTTCTACAAGATTCTTTGTGTTATTGTATTATGAATTAAAATATTAATAATTCCATAGGCAATGGAACAGCATTCTCAAAAATAAACTTAGACAAGATATTAACTTATTGCCACATTTCAGATTCAAGTATATTATCAAAACAATCTCTTAAAATTTAAGTGTTTTATACATTAACGGGAGAAAATTGCCGAGCTGCTAGAGATTGCTGAAAGTGCGGAACATCCACAGATTAGTATATTTCTTTGAAATCCACTTAAATTATTTAGAGGTAAGCTAATCTTTGTCAAATTGATCATCTCAGAATATAGCTAGAAATGAAGAATGATTCAAATTTCCTTCAGTTTTATCCATTTATTGGCATCCATTTCCGTTGTTTTTTGAGATTTGCATTTTTAAAATGATTTCGCAAATAGAAACGTAAATTGCTGTTAAATCCATCAATTCATTAATAAAAATTATTATATGGCGGGAGTGAAAACATACCTAAGAACAGTTCAAACAAGCGGAAGGTAACACCTTTGCTACCTTTTGACCTAAAAGCGCATCGGTTTCAAGTGGAAAATTAATGGCCAAACGTCAGTGACCACTGAAGCGAATACAAAAATCCCTACATCACTACTTTCGGACAAAGGAACTCCTGGACTTCTTGAAGTTAAACCTCCAGGCATACCAGGTGGGAATTTACTTTTCTATTCACAGTATTATGTTAACAGGTATTCAGCGTTAACATTTCCTTGCGCTTGCAGGGAAGATGCTTCACATACCTCCAGTTTTTAATAAAACAAATGTAGATTTATAATTTCAACACACTTATGTTGCATAATCTGGAGCATTTTAAAATGTCTTTTTTTTTTTTTTTAAGTACATTCACTTTCTGGTATCTGTCGAATAAAATTGGTATACATCTTAAATAGATGTAAACCTGTATGCACATTGAATAAAATCAGTTGATCAAAAAATTTTACAATTACTGTTATTTTTTAACATCATAATAATACTTTTTCACCACGCATATTCCCGAACTCGGAGCCGGGCGGCTTCTTGTCGGTTGGATAGGTATGCGTGAAGCTTTATTGAAAGCCCCCCCCCCAACAAAAAAAAAGAAAAAAAATTTATAAATTTAGAATTTGAATAACATAATTTGAAAAACAGATAATATTAACAGAACTTAATTTTGAACATCGACATGCCTAAAATGAATAGATTGAAATAGAAAAACTTTAAAAAAGCAAAAGAAAATGCTAAAAGTTTAAATAATAATACTGCAAAATCAACGGTTAGGTGCTAAAGGATTATCAAAATTAACACTCTTAAAAACTTTGAAAGATTATTATGAGAAAAGGATATCACAAAAAAAGAAAACACGAAATTTTTATAATCAAATATAGCGTCTTAAATAAAGGAATTCATTTGTCTAAAAATGGAATGATGGCAAGCGCTTTGATAATATCTAAATTGCCTGATTTACTCACAAGCATAAATATTGTTTACTTCAACTGTTTACTTTACATCGACATGCCTAAAATGAATAAATTGAAATAGAAAAATAAAAAAGCAAAAGAAAATGCTAAAAGTTCAAATAATAATACTGCAAAATCAACGGTTGGGTGCTAAAGGATTATCAAAATTAACATTGTTAAAACCTTTGAAAGATTATTATGAGAAAATTATATCATCAAAAAGAAAGCACGAAATTTTTGAAATCAAATATAGCGCCTTAAATAAAGGAATTCATTTGACTGAAGATAGAATGATGACAAGCGCTTTGATAATATCTAAATTGCCTGATTTACTCACAAGCATAAATATTGTTTACTTCAAAAAATTTTATGTCACTTAAGTTTGTCCCTCGGCAAATAAATATAACAATTCAATGCATTCATGCTATTCGAATGGACTCATCGGTTTGTGGGTAAATTCATTAATGTGGTACAAAAATTCCTTCTGTTATATAAGCGCGGCCTTAACAAGTCAATTACCGCTTAGTTCAAGGGAATACATAACAAAACAAACAAACAACAATTAAAAAAAACACAGTCTTAAAACTACAACAATTTTTATATTTAAAAAGTCGTTAAAAAGCGAAGCGAATAACAAATCGTGCGTATAAGTTATCAGTTGATTTCACTTCCTAAAAGGTATATTTTATTTATTTATATATTTTTTTTACATAGCAGAGATGAATTAAGAGATTACATAGGGCAGAATGAATACACGTGTAAAAAAATGAAAGCATCGCATTCAATTTAAGAACTATAATGAACACCAGTGTTTTTTAATTATTATTTTTAAAGCGCTGATTTGAAATGCAATTTTATTTGCAGTATTTCATGAAGAAAATGAATTAATATATTTATAAAAAACGTTTCCATTTAAAAACCACGCACTTCCTATGAAAAAAAAAGTGCAAGTCTCTTAGTTGCAAGTTTATCACCATATCAAACTTTTTTAAGAGCATGAAGAAACTTTTAATATTTCAATTACCATCCCTCCATTTTAGTTCGTTATTGTCACACATCAGCAACTGTTTTTGAATGACAGTTCATACTTATTTTCTTTCAAGCAATAATGATTTTAAAAAACTCAAAATATAGGGAAAAAATATTTAAATATCTTACCTTTTTTTATTCGTAAAGAGCAGACGATTATGTCACAGCCAAAAAAATAAAAGAACCCGAATAACTATCGGCATCGGAATGTGTTCTTACCAGGTTGTGCTGTAGACATCTGAATGGGGTGACTGCTTTTACTGAGTGATCGCCACGTTCTTCGCGACCCTCCTTGGTACCCCCCTCCCCACGAGTGGTCCGTGTTTTCCCTCTCCCCCATTCCCTATCACTTTTCTGTTTCTCCCACCTTCCGGCAGACGATCTTTCTTCCGGCTCCTCCGATTGGCTGCGCGGAATAATCGCCCCTAACGCCATCTGACAAGTATCAAAATAAGTTGAGCGCGGATTTATTTCGACTATACCCTTTGTCTTCATGCTTTTTTGTTGCGGGTTGAGATTTTTCGGTTTTGTTTTTTAATCTTGATATTGAATTTTAATTTCTGTTTTAGTGTTCATGAAAAACGTTTTCCACACTTAAATGATTTTTTTTTTTTGGGGGGGGAGACGAAATTTACTTCCTGCACGAACTAGAAATGAATGACAATTGAGCTTTTATTATAAATCCGAAACTTATCGGAATATAAAAAAAATCCTTTAAAAGAAATTTCATTCTTTATAGTATTATGTTTCCAGCTCTTTGAAGCCAATATAATATTTCTTCCCAATACATTAAGCGGTCTATTAATAATCGGTAATACCAGTGGCGAATCTAGGATTCGGGTCTGGTGGGGGGGGGGGGCGGAGGTCATAAAAACTTTGTATCGTCGTGACGAATGTCAAACCTCAAGACTAAAGTAAGCCAAAACTCTTTAACTTTACAGACTTTACTCATCTGACAATAAGAATCATAAAGAACAATACAATACTTGCTATAATTTAACAAAAATTACAATGAAATAACTAGCCAAAAAATGTCTTCGACCGCGTCAAAGCTACAAGTACAAGTGGAATAACTACAAAAATAGGAAAATTTTCGAGCCTGTCAAGCCAGAAAGCAATGTTGAAACGTTTTTATTATTTTTTTTAAAGAAGGAAATTAAGAAAAAACAGTTGTAATGATTTTAAATAATAATAAGAATTCTGGCTTGGCTCGGGAGCTGTAGCCCGATAGCCCCCCTGGATTCGCCACTGGGTAATACATATAATATGTCTATTAATAATCGGTAATACATATATTATGTCTATTAATAATCGGTAATATAATCTGTCTATTAATAATCGGTAATATAATCTGTCTATTAATAATCTGTAATACATATAATCTGTCTATTAATAATCGGTAATACATATAAGCTGTCTATTAATAATCGGTAATACATATAATCTGTCTATTAATAATTATTAATAGACTGATATATTATACTGAGAGATTATATGTAATACCAATTATAATTGGTATTACATATAATCTCTCTATTAATAATCGGTAATGTATATAATCGGTTTATTAATATCCGGTTAATTATATTTTAGTTAATTTTTTTCTAAATATGTGCTCCTTCCTTCTTTGTTTGAAAAATTCATAACATGGTTTTCTATAACTTTTGATTTCTACGAAGATTATGAGATAATACTTTTTATTTATTTACGTTCAATTACAATCAAACGCATTTTTAAATGTCGTTTTATAAATAATGGGAACAGAAAGACTTTTTAAATCCAAATATGTATACATAAATATTTTTCTACGATTTTTTGAAACTTCTGTGAATTAATATAATTCTTTCAATATTTTCAACCGCAACGCGTGGAGTACTTACTTTTAAACAGTAGTCCTGTGTTCCACAAGTCCATCTTCAATGTAAATATTTGCCTACAACTGTTTAAAAATTAAAAAAAAAGTTTCGAAAAAACGCAAAACTTTCCATAATAATAAAAAAAGCTCTGCAGAAATATTTTGCAAAATTTTGTATTTGATCCCATCATATGTATCCGATAATTCCTTACCCCTTTTAATATTTATTACGATATTTATGTTTGCCACGAATTAAATTTCCATCTTTTCTGAATCCATCTTAGTATGTGTTATTGCGTAAAATAACCACTGCTTAAATATTTCACCATTTTTATAGAAAATACTTATGAAGCCATCACAAGTTAATTTCTAATCTGAAACTCGCTCATTCCAGTTTATAACATTCGAACAAACTGGACTAAAAAATAAACTACTCTAATTTGCATGGGGGAAAAAAAAAAAAAAACACTCTTAAGGAAAAAGTTCCTTTTTTATATTTTTTAACGGATTGAAAGATGTCACTTTCCATAATTTTTATTTATTTATATACAACCCACCCCGGCCCAGCCCAGCCTACCCAAGAGGGTGTAAGGCCTTCCACAGGCCGGAGAAAAAAAACAAACAAAAAAATGAACTATATTAAAAAAGAATTTAGAAAAAAGCCACAAGGGGTGAGCAGAAAAATTTAAAACTCATCGTTTACAACAATGAAGTCAAAAAGAAAAGAAGAAAAAAAAATTATAAAGAGCAAAAACACAAAAAGATAAAAAGCATAAACACAAAAAGCTTAACATTAAAAACACAAAAAGATTAAGAACAAAAACACAAAACGCAAAAACTCAAAGAGCAAAACCGCAAAAAACTAAACATTGAACACACAAAACACATACAAAAAATAAAGAAACCCGAATTAAAATCAATAGCATTTAAAACCAAACAGTTACAAACAAAAATCGAGAGACAATAAGCATTACAAAAACTACACGAAAGCACAAAACCACACAAGAGATCTAATAAAAACTTTACAATGGATAAGATAACAATTCAAAAGAAAACTCCATAATAATATTTAAATGGAAATCATATTTGGCAGTTTTAATTTCTTATTCTTATTAGCGTAGTATAAAACTGATGCAGTTTCGAAACAAGCCTATTTAATCAGCTGGGCTAGTTATGGGCCTTTTGTAGGCTTACCTACACTTGACACAATCAGAACGAAAGCACGTGCCAAGAGTCACGCGTGCGCCTGAAACTGTAAATCCACTTCGAGGTTATGTCTCTAAATAAGGTGTAAAGAGACTATTAAGGTTCATTCACGATGTTGTTAAAAGGCGCACTTGTGTATCCAACCCTCAACACCTCGTTCCTTCAGTGATCGATCACTCTAATTACTCATTTGCAGATTTTTCACTGCAGGTAAGATATCAGTAAGGGTGTAGCGGAGCTGAAATAATGTTCCTGCACTGTTATTTTTTTTTACAAG
>BGPR01000828.1:44476-88212 GCA_013235015.1 Araneus ventricosus | reverse complement strand
AAGAGCAAAAACACAAAAAGATAAAAAGCATAAACACAAAAAGCTTAACATTAAAAACACAAAAAGATTAAGAACAAAAACACAAAACGCAAAAACTCAAAGAGCAAAACCGCAAAAAACTAAACATTGAACACACAAAACACATACAAAAAATAAAGAAACCCGAATTAAAATCAATAGCATTTAAAACCAAACAGTTACAAACAAAAATCGAGAGACAATAAGCATTACAAAAACTACACGAAAGCACAAAACCACACAAGAGATCTAATAAAAACTTTACAATGGATAAGATAACAATTCAAAAGAAAACTCCATAATAATATTCATATTTGGCAGTTTTAATTTCTTATTCTTATTAGCGTAGTATAAAACTGATGCAGTTTCGAAACAAGCCTATTTAATCAGCTGGGCTAGTTATGGGCCTTTTGTAGGCTTACCTACACTTGACACAATCAGAACGAAAGCACGTGCCAAGAGTCACGCGTGCGCCTGAAACTGTAAATCCACTTCGAGGTTATGTCTCTAAATAAGGTGTAAAGAGACTATTAAGGTTCATTCACGATGTTGTTAAAAGGCGCACTTGTGTATCCAACCCTCAACACCTCGTTCCTTCAGTGATCGATCACTCTAATTACTCATTTGCAGATTTTTCACTGCAGGTAAGATATCAGTAAGGGTGTAGCGGAGCTGAAATAATGTTCCTGCACTGTTATTTTTTTTTACAAGAAATAAATAAGAAAAAAATTGTGAAAACCTCCTTAAAACAGCGGGATCTTTGTCATCCTTTGAGCGTTGTAAATTTGTGACTACACCACTGAATATCAGGGGAAAAAGAAGTGTTATCGAGTCAAAATGTGTCATGATTTGACAACTATTCCACAATTTTCTTATAATTCGATATTAGCTAGCCCCCCGCCCTTTTTTTTTTCCCTTAAGAAATCTGGGAAAACTTTTTAATGACAATGGTTATTAGTCCTGTGCCACGAAATAATTCTTTTTAAATAATAATAATAAAGTATGTGATTCTGTTCAAAAAAAAGGTTTGTAGTTAAACTTGCTTTCTCTATAATTGCCTTTTTTTTTTTTTTTTTTTCTCGCCACAAATGATTAAATTCAAAAATTTATCTGTTGCTTTCTTGTGGTATCTAATTTACCGAGATCATAACAAAGTGTCATTCAGCTAAAACACTTCTACTTTGATTATTTTTTTTAAAAAAATATGCAGGAAGTGGTTCCATGAGGGTGCCTGCTTTACTTATTAATGTGCTGAATTTTTTTATTGAAAAGCAACGAGGAATATAACAATTTTATCCGGCATTTTAGTAGTGCAAACAGCTGTAAATAAATCTATGTATTATTTTTCATCTGTTTAAAGATTAACATTAAAAAGGTATTTATTTAATTGAATTTCACGATTATTATCTCATTTGCTTACTCAAATGCACCCCTCGACTTTGAAAATAATATTTTTTGTGTTCAAACTCAAAGTATACCCAATGATATTGTTATTTACACAATATTCCATTTTCTGAATTAAAACTGTTTGCTGGATTACCTTTTTCTAAAGTCATTATTCGTTTTTAACAAATTTCTTAAGATTCGAATGAAATCTGCTATAGTTTTATGCAATTAAGAAAATTAAAAATTGCACTTTTTTTTTGACAAATTTTAAAAATATTTTTTTTCCAGTGTTCAAGGATTTCAACCTACAATTTAAAAAATACAATATATAAATCGATTGATAGTAATATTTCTTCCAATCGCGACCAAGAAACTTTTTTTCCGGGACCCCTTATTATGTTTATGTGTTTATGTTTTTTATTATGTTTATGTATGGGAAAATGATACAATAAAGGAGCAGTCTCGTGTTACATCATCGTAACGTGTTCAACGTCGCTACGCATGTCAATTAGCATCTAAACTTGCATTATCCTGCAAGATCTGCAATAGATTTCAAAATGGTATTACGTGAGTATAATTTGACTACATTAAGGATAAACGAAAAGAGTTCATCTATTAAATTTTTTAACAAATTTATTTAATCACGATACTTTTCCTAATCATTTTTATCACTGTATTAAAAATTGAGAAGAAAGCGCGCGCTGTTGTCCGCTGCCACATTTGGGAATTGGTTCAAGTTTATCTTTCCGAGAATGCAGGTTTCTTTCCTTGAGAGTTCTCGTCTCGTCTTTCTTTCTCCCACCAGTTTTCAGCTATCACAAGAAAAGCAATGATCGTTAAGCTATAAATGGAGTTTTGCTTTTTTCCCACGGAAGTTGACCATCAAACGCTAATTGCAAACCTGAGAAATATGAAACAGAAGGCATTCTATTTCTTACGATAAAGATGGGCATGTATTGTATAGAATATAGGTTTAAGTTTAGCCTCTAGTTTAATTTGCAGATGTCTGTAAAGCTAGATAATTTATGTTGTACAAAAGAGTCCAATAAATCCACACTGACTAATATGGTTTATTATGATTACTGAATTTTCCGATGACAGGAAATTTACTCCTTAAAAGAACCACCCATGTTGTTAATACTTAAGCTATTAGGCCAGGTGCACACATCAGATTTTTGTCGGACAAGCAATTAGCGGCAAAATAGTGGATGTTTGTGCCGGACCTAATACATTTTTCTGGACATTGGTGCAAGATAAACAATAGTTTTAGATGATGGCTAGCAGCAATTGACTGATCGCCTCCCCCCCCCTCTTATTGTTAAAACAAAACTCAATTTTTAATATCACATTATCCATCAAGTTGAAATAAACATGTCTACTTTATCAAAACAGACAACTCTTACAAAGAAACGCGTGCATTATGACAATTCGCTTCAATTTATAATTCTGCGAACGAAAATTGTAATATCTTCATCACTAAAATATATCTGCACCAAAATACTCATTTTTTGGTTCTCAAATTAGAAGAAATTTTGTTTAACTGCTGAGCATCTTTCTGTGAAGTATTGTTGGAGAATGTTTTCAACAAGGTAACAATTTTATATCCTTTTTTCTTCTCGCTTCTGATTATGTCTTACATTATTTATTTACACATTTTTTCAGTGTTCTTGTAGGTGATTATTCGAATTTTCCCGAACTTTTTAATAGAATTCAAATAAAAAATCATTAATATTTTCTTCTCGTTTTATTAAAATAAAAATTCTAAATTCTTTTTCTGATTAGAGACGCTCGGATCAATGAATATGGATGGATTCTCCGTCTTCTTTGGTATCAGTTAAAATACAATGGATAAATAAAAGAACAAAAAAAAAGCGATCTAATCATTTGAATTCATAAAAAAATCATTTGAGACAACGTTGATGCATCGATAACGTTTAATAGTTACATTAAGATGATGATATCGTTTTAAATATAACAAACGCTAAACCAAATGTGCCAAAATTTTTTTTTGGCAAAATGGAAAACATTTGGAAAATAACAACCATGATGATACATTAAGTGAAATTTTAACGATGTTAGAAGAAGAAGGGGGGGGGGGGTTCCTCCTTTACTTTGTAATTTTACCTGTCCCCTCCTCCCTTTGAAAGTTTTTGGAGTCATCAAGCAGATTTTCCGCCCATGCGATTTTTTCTATAGATAAAACATGCATTATGTTTGACTGTGTTTTAAATATTTTGGTAAAGATTTCGTCCTGAGTTCTTGAATCCTTCTATTGTAATATATATTATTTTCGTTTTGTTCTATTACACTTCTATACTGTTGCTCTGTTGTTGTATTGTATTATCATTATCATTGTTCGTTGTTGCATTTCTAGCGTGTACCTTAGCGCAATGAATTTTACCAGATAATCGTCAATCGTATGCTTCGTGAAACTCCTAACTGTATGTGCAGAGGACATTTGGAAAATAAATAAATAAACACCTAAAATTTGCCTTTTCTCATGATAGACCGAAAAGTCACTCTTTTTTTTATGAGAATGTCTTCTTTCTCTTCACCTCAAAAGTAAACTTTTTAATTATTTGATAGCATAATTAATTCATTAAAAACAATTGAAATCCCTCTGTTACTAACGCTTGATTTTAAAACACACCATTCCTTAATTTAATTTGGTTTATGTTAAGATTTAATTCAGTAATTAATAGTGCTTAGATGGTGGCTTTAAATTTTAAAGAATTAAAAGCAATATGAATTGAAAATGATTTTAATAGAGCACCGCGCATTTTGAACGATGCGTTCCCCTCCATCCCAAGAAGAACATCCTTCCGCGCCCTCATAACATCATCATTTCTTGGGATGCTGACTAATTGTTCCTCGATCCCCGATGGAACCGATACTTAAAATAAACGGTAGGAGTTGCCCGCTGTAACTCAAAGATTTGTTAAGGGGATACCTCCCATCCTAATCGCCATTATCTGTCGCCATTATCATTGCTATTACCATCAAATCATTTCATTTGCTGCTCCGATGGATTCTCCAATTTCTATCCGACATCCGGCGGACAATTCAGGGTTGCTTGGCGACCGCTGCGGGCGCTTGGCGAGGTTTTCTCCGTAAATGTGTGCCGTGCGAAGTTAGAGATGGAAAAAGTCAGGAAAAGTATTAGATCATAGTAGTATATACAGTAATTAATACATACAGTAAAACTTCGATTAACCGTCGCTCGTTCATCCGTCAGTTTCTGTTATCCGTCATCGTCATTATATACAACATAACTACTCTTATATTGAAGTTTATATTGATCATTTTTTAAACTCAAATACAAAATTTATGCATTATTCACTTTCAAAAGGATTTCATTTTCATTATCGTCCCAATCCAGCAGTGAAATTACGTTACTGTACCTATGTATTTTCTGTTATCCGTCACTGCATTGGTCCAGACTGTGACGGTTAATGAAGGTTTCGCTGTACTTAACCCTAAATTAGTCGCAATATCTAAAGATATGTATGCAGTCTGCATCTATTAAATGTTTTTCAGTCATTGCAATTCCAATTTTTTTACAGAAGACTCACTTGAATTCTTAGTAAGCCTAATCATTATAAGTACAAGTGAAATAATTTAACAAGAGATATTAAAAATTAAACTTTGCATTAAACAGAATGGCGCAAAAATGCAGCAACTTCCAATAAAATACAAAAGAAAAATATTTTAATTACACAAAAAAGAAAATACAGAAGAAGTAAACAATTGTGATAACAATATACCTTTTGCGTGCAACGCAGCAGCATCCAGTGATTGCATTAACAATGTTGTCTATAATCAACTAACCAATTAAGACAGAATCAAACAGTTATCTTCCATTTTTCCCATTTTATTTTTTTAATCTTAATGTGTTATAATTTTTATTGAAGGATTATTTTTGTTGTTTGATTCTATCTTAATTGGTTAGTTGATTGTTAATGCAATCACTGGATGCTGCTGTGTTGCGTGCAAAAGGCATATTGTTACCACTATTGTTTACTTCTTCTCTTTCTTCTGTATTTTCTTTTTTTGTAATTAAATATCTAATCATTATAGTTATAAAAGAAAAATTATCAAAACCGGAAAAGCATATCACAGAATAGATTTTATATCAGTGAGGTGCATAGCGATCATTTAAGGAAGAAAATCATTAATCGAGCTCTTAATTTAAACAAGAGCCTTATTTATTGCAAGATTTTTTTATATTTAAAAATGTTCAGAACTATCAGCCATTGCTTTTATCTAGAATGTTTCAAATCTAATTTTCAAGCGAAAAGTAATATTTTTTACCAAAATGGTGTCAATAATTGACCACGTGATACGTGTGAATCGCCCCTCTCCAATTTGAGTTTCCAATCTATTGCGTATATTTCAGGAAATAAAAGTGCATGATGAGACAACACAACATAAGATGAGATGTTATTACATATTAGTTGGCATGCAGAGTTGTGTTTGTAATGTAATTATGACATTACGTGAATTGTTTCCATTATTTCTTTATAAAACGTTGAGTAACAAAATAATAATAATAGCAATAAGGACTTTTGCATGTTTTAATGTGTTGCCAGTTGGATTATCACCTCAAAAGCTGAAACATATAATATAAAATATTGAAAATATCATCTCAGTTTAATAAATCTTCTTTGTAATGCTTGATGTTTTTTCTACTTAAGTATAAACACGATTTGAACAAACCTGATATTTCAGCGAAAACTTCTAAAATAATAGCAAATATATTTTGAACCGTATTAAAATCTTCTAGTACCTACAAGCTGCAATATTTCAGCGAAACCAGACAAGATCAATTTGTTCTCAATTTCGCTATTATGTTAAAGCAACTAATTAACCAAATCAATATAAACCTTAATCTTCAATCGAATCTCATGATCTAAATCTAATTTAAGTAAAGATGACATACTCGAATAATTTTTTGTGTAATTTTGAAAATTAACCTTCAGTTAAACTTCGATTAACCGTCACTGTCCGGACCAGGGCTGTGCCGGATAACCGAATGGACGGATAACAGAAATCTCTTAATACATGTGTACAGTAACGTGAATTCACTGCTCTCTTGGGACGAAAATGAAAATAAAATCCTTTAAAAGTGAATAACACATACACATTGTATTTAATTTTACAAAACGATCAATATAAACTTCAATATCTCAGTAGTAATGTACAGCACTCCTGCATACCCCCCAAACTCGCAGCCTGAAGGCTCCCTGTCGTTTTGGTTGGTATAGTAATGTACAGAAATGTATTGTAATACTGTAAACCTATGTTATTTTTTACTTTTGAGACGATGACGGATAACAGAAGCTGATGGTTAAACGAGAGACGGTTAATGGAGGTTTTACTGTACTTTCATAATGGTATACTGTAGCAAATGCTTAGCATTAGCTTTAAAACTACAATTCTGATTATAAAAAAGATGCTTTTAATACTTTTATTGTAGACCAGGGGTTCCCAACCTTTTTTCTCTCGCGTACCCCTTAATTATTCTTTTTGCTTTCACGTACCCCTACTATCTTATCCAACACCCCCTCCCCCCCAACCATCCGTCTATACATAGAAGCTTTTATCAATCATTTCAATGCCAAAGCGAATAAAAACAATATTGTACTTATTTCATTTTAACTTATAAGAATAGCTGAAAATTACGCGTTAATCAACTATTCAAGTCGTATAGTTATTAAATAGCAAGTATTCACATGGAGAAACAAAATTCTCTAACTTTTTTCCTCCCTTATGTCTTCTTGTTTCCGCCATTCACAACTTTGATTTCGCGTACCCCCAAATGGTCCTCCGCGTACCCCAAATGGTGTTTCGCGTACACCCAGAGGTACGCGTACCACAGGCTGGAAACCTCTTGTGTAGATTCTTTGAATATAGATAGTTTTAGGATTTTTCAGAATCATTTCAGAACCAGATCTCGAAGAGAGACGCGTCTTTGAATTTCTGGTTTGAATTGAATTGAATTCGAAAAATAAATAAATGAAAGATAATAATTAAAAACAGCATCCGCACACATTTGTCTATACAGGTATGGGAAATGAAGGTGTAAAAAAATGTTGAAAACGTGTAGTTAAAAGTGAGTAGTAAATATTTAATAGGAATATTATAAAAATTGAGTTTGCCGTCAGTATCTGTTTTGAGTTTAAAATCTACTCATAGATTTGACATTTATTTCCATACTTTCAATTATAATTTTACAATAATTTCATCCATTACTTAAACAGAAAATATGAAGAAATAAACATTATTTAAGTGTTAGATCAATAAGAGGAGTCTAATTTCTATAACATAATAGTTTAAAAAGCTGCACTCCGGAAATCTTAGAAAACGCAATCTTCTTTACTTTTCAATTTCTAATTTTGTATTTTATTTTTAAAGTGGTGGAATCGTGATATAATTCTTCGGATTCTAAAAGATTGTGGCTATTCATCATAACTTTCTTGGAAAAAGTATCTATACTGGTCCTAATCCAACCCGGTCTAGCTTTTATGTTGCCAAGCCCATGAATCAAGGGCAAGTGACAAAAGGAATGTGATGCATCTTGTGATGGTCAAAGCAAAGAATGTACACAATGTATAAGTTCTTTGGTCAAGGTGACCTTTGAGTCACCTGATAGTACCTGACTTTCGGAAGAAACTTTCCCACATTCGTATTTTCTTTGGCAGAAAAGCTACAGTAGCCAGCCCGACAGCAGCGAATAATGGATTCATACATGCAAACTGCTACGGATTCTCCGTAGTTACTACGGATTTTATCGCAAATTTGTGCAAACTACGGGACTACTGATAAGATTAAAATGTCTACGGAAACGAGTTTTCCCTCACTTGCGCGCAGTCTTTTTAGTTGTATTCCTGGATGACATGCCGATCCAGAATTTTTTTTCTACATTTCATGTTTTTGAAAAATGTCATATAATTATTTCTAATTTTTCTAATAATAGTGATATATATATATTTCTTGAATTATTTATTCAAATAAGATATTTTTCATGAAAGTAGATATTTTTATTACTTAAAATATGATGAAATATGTAAATTATCATAAATTCAAAATTTTGACACAAGTCTGTTACCCTACGTGTGTGCGCGCGCGCCTGCCACCCTGTAAACCTTCAGCTACGGACAGCCACCTTTCCAATGTTGGCATGTATGTGAATTGCTGAAGGATGCATCTGTCTACTAGTTTTCGAATAATGCTGCCAAAGAGCACAGCTAGAGAATAAAATAGAATATCTTTTAAAACTCCAACTCAATTTTTTTTAAATATAAAAAAAAAACCGCTTTCCTTGAATTTCTTATTTTTTCACCTACCCTTCGTCTTATTTCACTTTCATAAGTTAATACCCCCCACCCCTCCCCAAATATTGGGCATTTGCGGCGCCTCCACCACAAACTCGCACTCATGGTATTTGTCTCCCTCCCCTCATCAAGCCCCTTTCTTTTCATGCAAATCTTTTGTTTCTCCTCTTTCTTCTTTATCCTTTCAAAACTGGAAAGATACGATTATGAGACGCTTTGGCTGACTTCTGTATCAAATCAAACAAAGAAACCGCAATAGAACGGTAGATCAAAGCAAAACAGACCTATTCAATAGAATTAGAAAGCCCCAACTGAGTGCTAAAGGCGCCATTTGTGCACCTCGCTTCCGTACGATCTCCAACTCTTTACAATCACTTGTTAACTTTCCCACACTACTCTATCCTACGGACAAGTCGGAGGATGCCCGCTTCGGTTTGGATAAATGGCCTGTCACGATTAAGACAACAACTGACCCTTTCCCTCCCTGCTATAAACCAGGGGGAGGAGGTCCGTAATCTCCCGGGGTGGTCCGAATTGCCGCAAAGCACTGGACAGTAGCCATTTGTGAGATGGACTGTGAGAATCTTGTTGTTCGTCCACTCTAATTGGTCATCGTAACGAAACTCGAAACCTTTTCTCAAAGGCGGTCTTTTAAAGGGGGAAAATATTCTGGGGACGAGGGGGGAGGAAGGGCCGTTCTTGATATTACATTAACGACACTCAAGTCATTGAGGGTCTCTCACTCCCTCCTCCCTTCATTATTTTGCTCATTTTATGGCATCAACTGTCCCTTTATAATGTCACATGGCCTGACTGTAATTTGGAAGGATACAAAAGTTCATTGGTTTCTATCAAATAAATAAATGATACACTAACTTTGTATTTCTCTGTTCAAAGTAAACAGGTCTCATATGGCTACAGAAAATAATTTTTTTAAAAGAAAGAGGGGAACTTGAAAGGATACTCCTGAAAGGATACTTGAAAGGATACTCTTGAAAGGATATTTGGAACTTGAAAGGATACAGATTCACATTCGCATAATAAATGTTGCCAAATATTGCTTAAAGGAACTAGGACGTTCTCGACAAAAAAAAATCGTCGAAATTTTTGTTGTAAATAAAGGAGATTTATTCCAAGTAAAAATTATCTCTGAATTAAAATATAGGACATATAGAAAAAGAGTGATGTTTTTATTATACAACAGCATCAAGATATTTGTTCACTAAGGTATAACTTTTTGAATATTGATTATTGATTTATTAAACATAAATCGGTACGTTCGGACTAAACAAAACAACAACAAAAAAGAAAACCAATTCTTCATAAAATCATTCTTCCCTCCTCCCTTTCAATCCATAAAATCAATCCAACATTAGCATTATTTGCGAGTAAATTTCAATAATTACTGTAAACTTACTTTATTTTAATACACTTAAAATGAAAGTTTAAAAAATATTTATTGCATGACGTGTGACATGAAAATCTGAAAAATAAATCATCTTTTAAGCAAAAATCACTTATTCGAATTTTATATTTTTGATGTATAGTCGAATTAAACATGGTTAACTTGGAGTCTTTATGAAAAATAGTAAAAATTATTTTACAGCTTTCTTACACCAGCGATTGCTTTACTGATGTTGAGATAACTAGTTTATAATACGAAACAATTAATTGAAAATTCTAATCAATTGCAGTAACTCGACAAAATGTTTTTTGTTGACTTTGCTTGAACCGTTTTTCATTATAAATGACATCTTCAGAATTTATTATTGCCAGAACATACAGAAATACTTTATATATATATAAATTATTAATATATTTAAATAATTAATATAATAATAATTTATATATATGTAATAATCTCACTTAATTTTATTCCAAATTCTAATATAATATATTTTAAAATCTTAATGTATTCCAAAATCACTTTTCTAAAACTCCAGTTTCGTTCTTTTCTCGCGCTGGAGTTTAAATCTCTCATTTTGGCATATTTATTAATAAAAGAATATTTAATCGCTTTCACGTGCCGACAGAAAATCATCGTCTCTTTGGCACCAGACTTTTTCCCCTGAAATTCCTACTTAAAAATACCCAATATTCCCTTCACTTTGATCACGTGTCCATATGTTATTCCCTTATCCGAGAGAATACAGGGATTTTTCTGTGCACTTTCGCTTGTAACCTAAACGGAGATGCACGTATCCACCACTCTCCTATAGATAATAAAAAGAAATTAGTTAATTACTCGGCCTGTGTTTATTTTCAACGACTACAACCACGGATACGTTATATATAATTTTTTTAATAGTATACTGCAAAATCTTGGCGATATTATGGAATTTTGAATGAGATTTGCATTAAACTTTTTAAATTCCTTTAGTAGGCAACAAATTTGCATAAACTTGTTTAAATATAATAATTCACCCTCCCTTCTTCCTCTCAGCTGAAAAAAGCTTTTTCTTCAAAATGTCGTGTAGAACAATTTGATAATGGCATATGCAATATCTTATAAAATTACATAAATTTTATAATGTCTATAACTACATAGTATAATTAATATTGTGAATCAACTCGTTATTAGTTGTTAAATTGCTATTTAATTCTTTTTATTGTTTATTTATGCATCGAATAACAAAGATTCAAGCAAAATCTATAAGAGGCGAGATATTTCAAAGGAGATGAATACAATTGGATATTTTTACATTAATCTCGTAATTCCACTCGAGCCAGCAAAAACAGAAAACAAATTATGTGACTTCAAAATTTCATCCTCATGTCAAACTTTGAAAGTGTCTTGTTAGCTACAACTGCTGTTTTCTTGAACTATGGATCCTAATCCCAAATAGGTCGTGTAGATGAATTTGAGGTTGCGAGCTGTGGCAGAGAACGCTTCTGCCTGATTATCCAGTATTAATTAAGAAAAACGAGTAAGAAAAAACACTTAATCTCGTTAGAAAAAGATTTCATTAGAATTCTCGAGACAGCAAAGTTTAACTAAATATCTTTTTTATATATATTGTAACGAATTGTTTTCAGGCTACAGTCTTATATACTGGAATAAGACGGCTTCACCGCTGTTTTTTTTTTTAATGTATTGTTTCTAGAGGCACAGACTGCACATAATGTGTAATGTGAATGCTTGTGATTGTTTATATTCAAGCTTGAAAAAAACATTTTTTCAAATTTTCAGGACGACTCAACTACTGTTTTGTAAATAGCCAAAATAAAGTATACTAGGGGATTACACCCCCTGCTCGCTCCTCTCCCCAACCCCCAAGAATCACGTTGATTCTTTTGGGATCACTACGTGATCCCAGCACGCTTCGCTCGCTCGCCATACAGATATGCATTTCTGCTAGTAATAGGAAATTATAAATACATTAATTACTGAAAGTAAATTTAAATTATCCGAAATCTTATGAACTCCTAAAATAAATTTTTCATCAATTACTAAAATTAAAATCTTCTGGTAGCACAGATATACATAAGTAAATGTTATAAAGAAATCTGAATTTCTAATATATAATTCTAAGATGTTTAAAAATCAAAATTATTTACATTAATCAGAAATCAGTCATTTAAAACTTTTTCCCATGCACAATTGACAATATCTTCAACAGTTTTATTTGCCCTTACTTCATTCCACCAAAATTTTAAACAAGCCCTATTTTCAATGATATGTTTCTGAGAAAAGCTTCCCAACATGTATTCACACTCACTCTAATTATTATTTAGCCAAAAAAAAAAAAAATATAGCTTTTCTCTTTGGGCAGTTATTTGAGTGTTAAATCTCGGAAAATTTAAGTTGCCAAGAGATGATATAACCCATTTTACAACCTTTTACTTAAAAAAGGACCGTTTAAAGAGAAAAGAGGCTTTGAAACATGATCATATTAACTATTCAAAATTGAAACCATAATGATTATGTATTTTTAGCTTTTCGAAATTGATAAGATCGTAAGTTTACTCATGTTATGTTGCTCTTAAAGCTTCCCCACATGTATACAGACTCACTCCAGTTACAATTTAATCAAGAAAGGTAAAACATTTTTCTCTGTGTTGTCACTTATGTTTTTAAAACTCAGAAAATGTGAGTAATCGAAAGATGAAATAGCCCATTCTTCAACCTTTTAACTAAAAAGAACATATTAAGGAGACATTAAATCATTTGCCTAATCGAAATTGCAAGAGTCAAATTTATTTTGATCAAACTAGTTAACTCAAAAACAAAATCGTTGTCTCTCAAAAACAAAATCCGTTGTCTTGGTCTTTCCGCCATTGTAAACAAAACAAACTTGCGAACTGTTGCCAAACGGCGATTAAGAAATTCCACCCTCTTTTGTCGCTATGTAAAAGAATTATATATATGGATTTTTGATATTAAAAACGGCTATTGCTTTAGTCTGATCCTACAATATATAACAGCAATTCATATCCCCGTATCTAGAATCGTTACGATTTTTTGAAATCGGACATGAAGTGGAAGCAAACCAGAAAAAAAAATTTTAAGCAATTTAGCAATCTAAAAAAGAAAACTTTTTAAATAAATTATATAACTAAAGAAGAAAACTTAAATAATACCAGAAGAGTTCATGGTGTCACTAAAAAGTCTTTCTGTCTTGAGGAATATATTTTATTAGAGTCTATTGTTTGACCATGATCATATTATTAAGCTTATATTATAACTTCATATTGAAACTTGGATGTTGCTGTTGTTTATTGAACTTCGTAATCAATGAAAAAATGAAGCAGCAGTGAGCAGTTGGCATATTTGATTTTTAAGGATCTAGATCATCTGATTAAGGATCTGGACTGAAGAGATGAATGTTGGCAAGAATAAACCTAATAATATTGAAATTTTTATTTCTTGAATGTTGATTACCAGCAACTTGGCGTAACCAAATATGTATAAGATGGCACGCAGGTTTCTTAAGATGCCAAGATTCTGTTAATGGGCATTCGGTTGCATAACGTAACTTACTTCCCTACACAGCTACAATACTCTAAAGTTGTCAAATTAAATCTATAGAGGTAAGCATAGGGTTACCATGCGCCCGGATTTTAAGCTCACGTTTGGACTAATGTCCGGATCTGCAAAATATCCGGATTTACGCCAATGAATGCGACGAGAGAGAAATTTGGTTGCAATAGAGAAAATCTGACGCATTCGAGAAAGGAGAAATTACTTCAAGAATAAAAGAAAATTCATTGTTTACGCTGTTTCCATTCATTGTTAATGAGAAAGTGGATGACCCTCCTTATCCCAGCCCCAGTTCAAACTGAAAAATCGATTTATGTTTTGGCATTCTTGTTTTAATTCTGTTTTTCGTTAATGTAATTTTGAATTACCGAACATCAAAACAAATCGTTTGTTCTTTGCGTTCTGAGATCTTAAATTGTTTTTCAATTCCTCAAACTTGTAGTATCTATGATTGTAAAATAAAGAAGGTAAATAATAATAGTAACCTACGCTCTTAAGCGACACAGGGAAAATGGGGTTACTATTGTTATTTATGGCTTCAAAATTGACAATGAATCGGCTAGAGTGCACCGGGCCTAAGAGTTCGTTTCTTCTATATTTAATGGATGGTGACACCTATCAGGCGTTTAATGCACCGGGAAGAAATAAGAATAATCGAAGTTTGAGAAAAAATGTTGATTATACTGGTGTGACACTAATGATTTGTGAGTTGAGAAATAACAATAGTAACCGCGCCCCTTGTGGAGACACACAGGGAATGGGGTTACTATTGTTATTTTTATAGCTAACGACACAAATGCGTGTGCACTCGGACCTTAGTGTATGAAAGAGGGCGTTGCAGTACGCCTTTGATTTTTATAGATATACTTTGACCCTTTCCCTAGCCTCAAATTACTTTCCCTTCCCGAAGTATGTCCGGATTTCAACCAACAAAATTATGGCTAACCCTAGGTAGCAGGAAACGGACCGGTCCATAAATAAAGAAGATTATTATCTTTCTTCCATCAATCCATACGCATTTGACTCCGGGTAAATATAGACGATATTCCTCCAGTGACACCTTCAGTCCATTCATCCTAATCAGATGATCCAGATCCTGATATTTTGATATAGGCGGTGTTAGTTAATATATCTTTTTTTTTTAAAGTAAAAGATTCATGAGGATTTTTATACATAAAAAATATGCTCTTTGTCCGTACTAACAGCTAAGTAACAAACAGTATATTGTAGATGAAATATTTTTATCATTGTGGAACACCATAGGAACACATTTTTTAACTGAAGTTATTCAGCCCTTTGCTCAGCAATCATAAAGGCTTTTTTACTTTCCCAAGTTCCACAGCTGATCTGACTGAAAAAAAAAAAAACTTGTCATCATACACTTTGCCATCTGGGCAAAAAGGCAAATGAAGTTGGCGCGCCAACAAAAGGATTGTAAATGTAAAAAATTTGAACTCTGATCTTTAAAAAATATCAATAAGTCCTTGAATATTAAGACAAATAAATGTTGTTCTACAACGTTAAGTTAAGAATTTTTTTTCTCGCATTCCATTATTCTTATTTCTAAGTGAGTCAGTGTTTTTTAAAAACGTTCTTCGATTTTCTAAGTTTCCACTTCACCCCTGCAAATGAGACGTATCTGATACCATTATGACCATAAAATCTCTCACTAAATTACTTCGGTGCCAAAAACCGCCATTTTACCAACCAATTATGCACTCACGAGTCATAAAATATAAAAGCCCTCTTGGCTCGTAATTCAGTAGCGAGAGCATTTATTGCATGCTTTTGAAAAGTCTCGCTTCCGACAGGACCTTTCATCCCAAATAAACACTTTTCTATGGGAATCCTAGTCTCTCCACGCTGTCCATAAAATAAAATAACATTAGAAAGAAAAAGAAGCAGAATCGCACCGTTTTGAACTGTGCCGATATTCTGCTTTTAAAAGCCCCCCTCCCGTCCCGAATAAAAGGATCGTAAACCGATATTTCACTCTTTTGCGTAACCCAGGGAACAGGCTGTACAAAGAACACCACTAGGGGTGGTCAGACCCTGCGAATGGCATGACTGAGGGCAACTAATTATGCCAATACTTGGAAGCAGCGGTATCTCTATTTTCTCACGCTGGCCTGCTGTGTAGAAAAGCGTTAATGCTTACCCCTGAAGTGTTTTAAGATCGGGTGGTAGATTGGGCAACCGGGAGCCAGAAGAAATCAACTAGCTAACATTATGGCGCCGTTTTTTGCTGTGTTAGGTATTTTATCTGTCCACTGTGGGGAGTGGACCTTCTGATGTCTACCGGCTGCCTTTGTGCCAGGAGTAGGAACTGCTTTGTCCATGTCCTGCGGCTTTCGATAACAGACATTGCCCAACTTTTGCAAAGTTAATCTACCAAATGCATGTAAAAAATCCATCTTAGTATTCTCAGAAGGTTAATTATAACCCTGAAGAATGTCCTAGAGTTAAAAGTTACAATAAGGACTTATTATCACCCTAATTGGATATATTATATCTGAACTGTGTTTTATTGCTCGATTTAAGATTGAGCTTGCAATAATTCCTGCAAAAATGAATCAAAATGTTAATTCTGTTATTAGAAAAATGAATATGTGTTTTGCAAGTGTATCAGAAACCTCTACGACAGCTAAAATAATGTATTTCTTTTAATCCTACTGAATATTCCATCTATTTTGACAATTTAGTTAGATTGTTTCTTTTTCTTTATAAAAAATAATTATTCACGAGTTAATTATATTTCACGAGATTATTTCATCAAAACCCTCTCGCATTTAGAAGATTTCGGTATGTGTACAGTGATAACGCCTTATCGTTCACAAATTTGTGTGTTGATATCAAAATACAAATTAATTGTGTTGTTTTTAAGTGAGTTCTTCAGTAACATTTGTTATCTTTGTCCATAGTAATAAAGAAATTCTCTTAATCACGATCATTGGAAATTGCGTGTTTTCGTTTTAAAGCATCTATTTGTTTACATTTTTATAATTAATGCGGTTTTGAGCTTTGAACTGTTGTATTCTCTGTAGTTACTTTTTTTTCTTTGTGTTTTAATTCACTTTGTGGCTTGTGTTCTTTGTATGTTTTTGATCATGCACTCTGTAAATCATCTCTGTAATGTGCTTTCTTTCTTTGAATAAATAAATAAATGCATCATTAATTCAAAAAAATTATAATTGCGGCAAATAAGTTCTCATTTGGAATTACTGAACTAGACTTTCAGCCATTTTATGATAATTCTAAAAAGCAATTTTTCAGTGTGAACCATATATTAAATGTCGAAAGATTTATAAATATTTCTTTCAGAAACGGTAATATGCATTGGAAATTAGCTATAATGTCTTTATAACATTTATTTTCTTAGAAATTACAACTGGTTGGTTTATCAAAGTCGTTCAAAAGAAATCTATAGGTGCATTTTACAACACTGTACCCTATTGTAGGAAAAAATTCTAAGCTCTCACTGGATAGTAAAGTCCTAATCTACATGTCTAGAAAGTTACTGCCAATATTAAGTCCGCCATCACAGAGAGCTGCAGTGGCGTAGCGACCGGGGGGGGGAGGTATAGATGCCCCGGGCGCCTATTTTAAAGGGGCGCCATGGAGCCAAAACTTATTGCATGTATGCCACTTTTAATGAGTAACATGATGAGGGGGAGTAAAAATAATACAATACTCCTGGCTCCATTTACGCTTGTTAAGCCACTGAGAACGACTGGGATAAAAAAAAATCATATTTTCCGTGCGCCACTTACTTTTGGAACGCCACTGGCCACGGTGACAAAACGTTAATGCGTTTATTTATTATGCTTATTAAAGGCAAATACGATGAGGGGCGAAAAACTACCATCCCCCTGAGCTTAGTTTACACAAGCTAAGTCACAGATGAGGGGGGGGGGGCAGTGGCGGATTTTGTCAATATGAGACCACAGGTGCAAAACTGACTTGAGGCCTCCTCCCTCTACCCAATGTCTCAACCTCTGTCTTACTCTGAGGTCTCAACTTCCCTATCACCTATAATGTGCGTATAATAGGTTTTGAGACCCCCTACCGTGACCATCGGTGGTCAACGCTCTTGCCCTTGCCCAATGTCGCAACTTCGCCGTCGGCATAGCACTACAATTTACGTTCAATAGGTTTTGATACCCTACCGAATGTCACTAATTCGCCATCAGTTTGCACTGCTGTGTGCGCTGAATGGATTTTCGAGGCACGAGGCGAGAACTTCTAACGCCTGTGCGAAAAACCGCCACTGGGGGGGGGGCGAAAAAATCATGTTGTGACCCCGGGCGCCACTTACCCTCGCTACGTCACTGGAGAGCTGAAGCGAAAGTTCACTTCAATAAACTCGGAAATATTGCAATATATTTTCCAATGGATTATCTCCAATGGTGTAGTGTATTCATGCGCCAGCTCCAACCACTCGACGAATTTCAATAATTTTTATTTCATATCAAAGATTATGACGTCTGGATATGTCATCAAAGGTCGCCTGCCCCCCGCCCTCATTTTCGAACAAAATCTAAAATACACTTTCCCACTGTACATTCTCTATGGGGAAAATCCTTTAGACAGTTCGACAGCAACAACCACCCAACGGATTTCGACAATTTCTATTTTATATGAAAGCTTATGACGTCTAAATTTGCAATAAAGGGTCGCCTCCCCCCACCAGTACCCATTTTTGAAAGAAATCGAAAAAACACTTCTCCACCGTTCATTGTCTATATGTTTTTTCGATTTCGTTCGAAATTAGAGGGTGGTGTGGGGATGGCGACTCTTGATAACATATCTAGACGTCATAAGCATGCATACGAAATAAAAATTATCGAAATCCGCCGAGTGGTTTGGGCTGACGAACTCTCTGAAGGTTTATCAATATTATTTTAAATATATAGATCCCAACAGTTCCATTAGAATGGCGTGTCAAAAATATTGAAAAATACCTTTTGTAGGTGATGGAAACTGTTTTTTTAGGGCGATTCCATTCTGTATTTATGGATCTGAAGACTTTCATGCCGAAATTCGTGAAAAAGTTATACAGTCGCGCGTTCTTCGAAAATTCCTAAACGAAAACATTTAGGCCAAATTTAAACTTCCGGTCAAATGATTTATAAATATAATCTTGATACGAGAGCACTCCTACGACGTTTTCAGATAAGAAAATCCATGACATCAATTGTGTGCTCGGAATTTTGATTCATGATTGTTACAGTCTTCATTAACACTATTTATTCATTCATTAAGTTCGTTTCGATTTCCGCAGACATGTGCGTTGATTTTTATACATTGATTATTTAATTGTTTTTTTTTTCTTAAAAAATACTCAGGTGTTGTAATATAATTTGAGAGAATTGCGTGTTAAATATTTGTTTTCAGAATGAAACTACAGTAGAGTCTCCCTACAACGAAGTCTCTCTACAACGAATTTCTCCCTATAACGAAATTTTTAATCGGAATGTTAAATAACATTCAAAATATTCTACATACAATGAAGTGGTTGTCTCCCTATAACGAATTTTTTCAGAGATTTATCTTCTCGATTTTTGTCATTTTTGAAGAAAGTTGATAGTTTCTGTGCAACCAATTCGCTCACACGTGCCTGTTTCTTGAACCACTCACTCTTAAAATGTGAAAATTTTTCTGAAAATTTAACATCACGAAACGTAAAGCAATGTAAAATAACGGAATTTTTCAAGTAAAATAAACGTAAGTGCATACTAGTACATATTATTCTCTAAATTGGTGAATTGTCTTCACTTTTGAGCACTTTATTTATACAATAAAAATTAGCATAATTTTAACAAATTTATTACATATATTACTTCATTTTTAATTGAAAATCATAATTAAATACATTTGAACTTATCGCACCTATTGAAAAGTTTGGAACATTTACTTAAATAACTGCAAAAATCTAATCTCCGTATAACGAAATTTTCTCTATAACGAATTTTTCAATTGGAACCAAGCGATTTCGTTATAGGGAGACTCCACTGTATTATTGCTTAAAATTAAGCATTTTTTAGGAAAATATGTTAATTGTGAGGAGATGAAGGCTGCGTAATTTTGCATGCTATTGTTATTATTTAAAAATTACTGACAAAATCGTCTTCAAAATTACTCCACATCTGTAGATGCTGTGATATAGAACTATTTTCAAAAAGAAAATGTTTAATATTTTTTTCATTTCTGAAATTTAGATGTATTGTTAAGAATTATATTTTGATAATGAAACACAATTTCATGTAAATAGTTTGAAATTTCATATATATTTACGAATAATATTTTCTTATCGAATTTAATTATAAAACCGATCTTATTAAATTTGAGAGCGAAAATGATCTTATACAAGGATGTGGGCTTGTTCATTAACGTATAACGTAAACAATAAAATGGGGTTTATATCTTTGGTGTAAATGGTAGAATGGTAGCTTCACAGCAGTATGCCGGGGCAGATAAAAGCAGTAATCAGAAACGGAAATTTTTTTAAACTTCTATTTTACAGTCAGAAGCTTTTAGTATAATTATCATTCGGGCTCAAGTAAAAATTGATTTAACACATTCTTCGTATTATGCAACGGAATAAAAAGAACCATAGCGGATGCATGAGAACTTCACGGAATCAAATAATATGAAAATGATTTATTTAATGAGATTGACATTTTTACTTTCTCGTATACGAAGTATATACAAAGAGAAAGTATTGTAATCGTCAAAAAATTCGAACTCGAGATTTTGACGGATCTCCACGTTTTAGACCTCCCCGAGTCCGAAAAACACAATTTTGGAATTATGTCTGTCTGTCTGTCTGTGAACACGATAACTCGAAAACTATTAGAGCTACGGGGATGAAATTTGGTATGTGGTCTTTAAACATAATTTGTAGGTTTATATCAAATTTTGGACAAAATCCGTCAACGGGAAGTCTGTCTATCTGTATGTTCGAGGTCATGCGAACGCTATAATTCAAAAAACTTGAAAAGCCAAATGGATAAAATTTTATACACAGTTTTATCGTCATGAATGTAGGTCCGTATAAAATTTTGGGCCAAATCCGTCAAAGGGTTGACTGTCTGTCGGTCCGTATAATTTACTTTTGAAGAGAATCCGTTATCTCCACGCGCATGCGTACTGGAAGAACGGAGAGGAATTTCATTACGGAGTAGCGAATTACGTCAGTTTGTCCTTGAGCCTGTAAGGCGGAAAATCGTTACGCATCTCTTTGAATTGGATTCTCTACCTAGATATTTTTCAATCACTATATTGAAAAACCTTCTGATAGTCATTGGATTCTGGGTAACTATAGGTTCGAATTTTTTTAGCCACGCGGAGAAGGGGAAACGGCACCTTTTTGGGGAAGTATGCGAGAAAGTTTAGGGGAGAACACTCCCGCTGGTTACTTTAGTAGATGTAACATTAAAAGGAATGCGGTGTCTTTCTGTCTCGCAATAAGCAAGTACAACACTGAGGATTGTTAATAAAAAAGTGACTTTTAAATTCTTAATTTCATTTAATCTTTATCAATTACGTATTATTAATCACGTTCTTTATCAAATTAAGAGATTTCCACGTGTATATTTCGATAAATATAACAGCAGAATTCAATTTCTTTGAAAATATCAAATACAGTACAACCCCAGTTAACGGAACAAAAGGGCATTTCGGATAACGATTTTTTCGGTTAAGCCGTGAACACATATTACTATTTTGTATCTAATTGCAATATGTAATTCTGAAATGTTCTGAGTGCAAAATGAATTAAACACTCTCCTTGTAGGCTACACTGATGTTCTTTATTAAAGTTTACCCTCCGTCGGGCGCAGTGACAGGCACAGGTAAACAATATCGTGATTAATATTGTTAATACCCATTTATTTTAATTTTAGCATTCTGAAATTAATCACTGGCCTTCTTGGGGAGGCTCAAAAGAAAAAAAGTGGGGGTATCGTTCCAAAAAAAGTCTCGCCTTCGGGATTATTTCCATGTAGTACAAGTACGTGTTTTTTGGATTTACGATTTCAGAGGCATTTCGGATAATCCGGGTTTCGGTTAATCCGGGTTCGGTTAACCGGGGTTTTACTGCACTTGAAGAAAATGTATACGTTGCAGGGAAAATAAAATAATATTAGCAGTTTCCTGATTATCATTCCTTTCTTGCAAGATTCGCATGTCACACAAATGCAGGTACTGCCATCTATTGGAAATGTTAAAAGAATTTTTCGAATTACTTTAGTCGCTGAAAACTGCTTCTTGCAAGCAGTGTTGGCGCTTAAAAGTTGCTGACAATAAAAAATTATTAACAGTGCATTAAAATTGTGATCAATTAATTAAATATTTTAATATTTAATTTAAAATATTGATAAATTAATTAAAAATCACTAATAATTAAAAATTCCCTATTTTTAATTTATTTGTTTCCTTACGGGTTTTGTGTGTGTGTATCTTACTTGTTAAAATTTTTAGCATATCTATCTTCATTACCAAAACAAAGGCCAAAGCAATATTGTAATTCTGCCAAATCGGTCTACCAAATCGTGGTTTATCATTGACAGAACTTATTTTTTCACCTCGATCGAGATGAATTTTTCCATTCACTCGATATTGAATATGCGTATGTATATATCTCTTGAACAGGGTTATAAGCCTTTCTTTTTGACACCAAGAACGCAGTTTACGTTTTCTTCTAGCGCAACATTAGTAATTTTTAACATGAGCTTCAAAAAATGAAGTCTTATTAATACATTTACTTACCCATATACAGTAGAGTCTCCCTACAGCGAATTTCTCCCTATAACGAAATTTTTAATCGGAATGTTAAATAGCATACAAAATATTGTTAAATAACATACAAAATATTCTCCATATAACGAAGTGGTTGCCTCCCTATAACGAATTTTTTCAGGCCTTTATCTTTTCGATTTTTGTCATTTTTGAAGAAAGTTGCTAATTTCTGTGCAAACAAATCGCTCACACGTGCCTGTTTCTGGAACCACTCGCATTGTTCATTCCAGCGATAACACATGACAATAGAATGCTATGTGAAGGGTAATGCAGTTGTGGGAACCTGGGTTTCTACAAAGGGAGCAACATTTCTACGGGCCAGGATTCCAAGAATCGGGGTGGAGCGGGGGTGGAAGCAGCAAAGGGATGTGACATGCGCATTTTATGTTTATCCGTACTAGTATATATTATTCTCTAAATTGGTGAATTGTCTTCACTTTTGAGCATTTTATTTATACAATAAAAATTAGTATAATATTAACAAATTTATAATAAATATTACTTCATTTTTTAATTGAAAGTCATAATTAAATATTTTTTGAACTTATCGCACATACTAAAAGGTTTGTAACATTTACTTAAATAACTGCAAAAATCTCTAATCTCCGTATAACGAAATTTTCCCTATAGCGAATTTTTCAACTGGAACCAAGCGATTTCGTTATAGGGAGATTCCACTGTACTTACAAAGTCACAATTATTTTAAACTAGCCTTTAGCGACTAGATCAGTGTTTCCTAACGTGGGGCCCACGCCCCACAGGGCGGAAATTTGTTTGTTAAGAAGGGCAATTCGAAAATGGACTCGTCCAGAGTTTAAAAGCCATTGTCTTTTGGAACCTATCTTCGCAAATTGAAATTTAACATAAAATCTCTTTGCAGAAAGCATCAAGAGTAAGGATATCACTAAATTTAAATAATAAATAATTATTAATAATTAAAATAATATAGAAAAATTTTGCATTAAAATTAATTCGTACTTGAATTTCAGTTCTCCAATCTATGTTTTGAAAATTTACTTACTGTGTTTCTCAACAATTTCCTAGTGATTTCTTTTTAAAACCTACCATTTAAGTTTCTTCAGTGAACACTTCAATGTTCGAATATTATAAATTATGTGTATCTTACTAAGGGAGGAGGGCATAAGAATTTTAGAAAGGCTTAGGTGGGGCATGGCACAAAAAGGGTTGGGAAAGTTGTGTTAAATTTCAATTAAATCTCTAACGCATAACTTGATATTCATGGCTCCTCCAGGAAAGTATTGTTACAAAAGTCTTTCTGTGGATGTATGGTGTAAACAGTCCAACACGCAGGATAATGGAGAATGAAGGTTTATTTACAAATATGCAGGCAACAATAGATACAGGAAGCAATAGTTCTTGCACAGATCAGCAATGTAAACAGACAACAATTCATAAGTAATAACAGTTCAGCACTTTGATATTTAGCAACACAAACAATCAGCAAATAACTAATAACGACAATAACATCACTTTCAATAGCTCTCAGCTCACCAGCTTCCTAACTCGCACTGCAGACGAAACTCTCAAGTCATTCCCAATGGATCAACACAACTCCCTCTGATCCAGGCGCGGTCCTCATATACTCTCTCCGACAGGCGTGACGTCACATGGAGTTTTCTCGTATATTCAAGCGTATTCTCTTTCCTAATAGAAATATCGAGAAAAGGGTTGCATTTTCTGGAATCATCTATTTGTCGCCAAAATGGTCGCCAAGGTCAGGGATCCCGGAACAGCCGCTGCCCGTCACTCCATGCTTAACCTTGTAAAACCCTCTTCCCAACCATAAGACTAACATTGCTGGGAAGCGACTTTCCATGTTCGTAACACTATCTTTTTAAACTTCAGATTGTGATGGAAATTTAAGCAGTCTTATTTTAGTAGCCTTGCACCTGTTCTGCCCTTCGTGTGCATGAACCTTCCTAATGGAGTCAAGTCAAATGTCACAATCGCATGGAAAACGTAACTTTCCGCTTTATTGAGCATCTAAATGCATATTGTCTTACGCAATGCTATAATTCCACTTTCCTATTCCTAATGCAAAATGTGATGTTAATTCCAACATTAAATTGGTGTGGGGAATTATGTGTATTATATAAGCACATCCAATAGCATATTATCCGGATTGAAGCATGCTAATAAAAAGAATTAAAGAATAGCAAATGCAATCATTCAGTATATCGTATTTATTTCTTTATATACTTTACATCTTAATGGGTTTTGTTCATAGATTTTACAAAAAAAAGGAATGAAATAATATCAGAAAGTAAAAATTCATTATGACATTGCCAAAGAATGTGAAAATATAGACAAAATTCTAATTTCTTAGCTTTTAACAGAGAAAGAAAACACGTGATTAAATAATTATAGAAACAATGAAAGCAGTTTGAAGTTCATTGAAACAACGAAAATTATTGTTGTAGATTATGCATAAAAGGGTTTTTAAAAATTTGCCAAAATTGGGGGAAAAAATTGTACGAAAATTAACTTGGGATCACAATGAAAACACTTTGAAGTTCATTGGAGCAACGAAAAATATTGGAGCATATTATGCATAGAAAGGTTTTTAAAAAATTGCCAAAATTGGGGAAAAAATTGTACGAAAATTAACTTGGGATCACAATGAAAACAGTTTGAAATTCATTGGAACAACGAAAAGTATTGGTGCAGATTATGCATAAAAAGGTTTTTAAAAAATTGCCAAAATTGGGAAAAAAATGTGCGAAAATTAACTTGGGATCATTAAAAAAGTTTTTTTTTTTCGGAAGTCATCAAGGAAAAAAGCCACACCTTTACTTATTTTTTAATTAATTAAAATTGTAATGAAAAGTTCAAAAAATCGCCCGGAAGTGCACTTTCTCACTTGCCAAAGTATATTTGTGCCAAAATTGGCATCTCTAAGTCCAGCGATCTGTCCTGCAAAGTACCAGCAGACAGACACACACACACATTCGCAGACTGTACACTAATTTTATGGACAATCATGCATAAAAATGACAAAAAAACAACTCAGTTATACCTTTTTTAGAGAAAAACCACTTCAAACCGGTAACTTACTTCAACCACATTAAATCATTTCAAGATATTCATCCATTTTGCATTATATCAAGCTCAGAAGAGAATTATCCATCAGCCGGGAAATAAACAAACCCTTTCCAGGGTGAATAATTTCTATTCATTATTTGATCGTCCGCACCCTCCTCTTTGGCCCTCTTCAAGGTATTTTTTCATTTATAGCATCTCTCCTGGACGACCCTGTTACTCGGCCCCGTGCACACCAATAGAGCGATCACATGCTTCGTCAGGTCCGACACTCCCGAACCTTCTTGTTCATCTTCCTGCATTTCGTCATCTTTCGGGGTTGCTCCATGGGGACCAGTCGAAGCAATTTTTTTTTCTTCTTTTTCTGTGAGTTCATAGCTGAGTCACACAACCATAGGAGACTTGACTGAACATAGTTTGAGCATTTAATGAAGTATTGCAGCTTCACTTGACTTGGAAGTTTGACTGATCCAGACTCGGGCTTCATCTTCAAAGAGTCGGGTCTGAGCAGAGAAATAGATTGAAATAAAACTACGTAAACTGAATTTATTTTTCTGGACAGTTTTAGAACACCCTACCATGATTTAAGACCTCTAGTCTGCCACGAATTATGCCCTGTTGTCCAAAAGGTAAGTACAATTATTAAGATAAAAAAAATTCGGAGTTAAAATGGAACCAATTTTTCGCAATCAATTGCGTAAAATCGTGGGGCATATAATCGTCAGAACTCAAGTTTTACAGTGAAGATTCCGGTCAGGGGTAATCTCAAAGTGATGAAGATGAAAAAGGATTTCTATTCATCCCGATTCACAGAGAGGCGATAATGAGTTTGCATGCGCGAAAGGCAGCCTTTTTTTTCTTTCATAACTTCAGAGCCAGATATATAGGGCAAATTATATAAAAATTACAGTTCAATGCCTTTAATATTCAAAAAGATGTCGGCATTGCAGCGAGGGGAATTTCGGTTGCAATCTCAGAGAAGCTAAATAATGAGGGTTCATGCTGTAACGAATTGGATTTAGGTTTCAGTCTTATATTTCAAATAGTGAGCTAAGACAGCTTTACTAGTATTTTGATGTATTTTTCTCGAGGCACAGACTGCACGTAATGTGTTCGTGGTTGTTTAATTTAAAAAGCTTTGAGTTAGTTCTTCAAATTGCTTGTACGATGAAATAGCTTCATTTTGTTAATAGCTAATAAATTTATTTTTGATATAAAAAAATGTCTATTTCTGAGTCTGACGTTACAAGGCACAAACTGAATTTTTTAAATACTTTTTTAAAAAATCTTTTAGAGGCCCTGGAGGCCCTCGAATCCAAACATAACTGCGTTAATGAAATTTTTAAAGCAAAATATTATAGAGGGAATAAATAACAGTAAAATAATTCTGGCGCCATTTACATTTGTTAATCAACTGGCGATGATTGGGATAAAAAAAAAACATATTTTCCTTCCGCTACATACCCTCGCATTGCTACTAGCCATGGTGACGAAACGTAAATGAGTAGATGCATATGGCAGCCCAGCCTACCCAAAGGGTTTAAGGCAAAAGATATATATTTATACAACTTAATTTGTCACTTTTAAAAGCAAATAGGATGAAGGGCCAAAAAATATATGGTCCAGGGCGCCATTTCCACAAGCTAAGTCACTGATGATGACGGAGAAGGGAGTCGAAAAAATAATATTATGACACGGGCGCCAATTACCTACGCTACGCCACAGCTCAGCTCTGATCGTAAATGCGGAAAAGAGGAGCACTGTATACTTTTTCTTTCTTCCTCGGAATCTCGAATCAAACGGCGCGGAACAATCCCGAAATGGAGAGCAGATGCAGTGTCGTCAGGATGGCCGAGCTGTCAAATGCGCCAGATTTAGGCTCTGGTTCTCGAAAGAGAGCATGGGTTCGAACCCCACTCCTCACAAAGAATGCAGCTGTTTTATTCAATTCCTACTATTAGTTCACACTCTCCCTATTTATATATCTTATTCAAATTTTGCAATCGATTTTAAACTAACTTCCCGATGAGCTGGAGACTTGAAACTTTAAATATAGCTCAGAACTAGATGACAATGCAATATTAATTCGCTTTCTTGTCTGTATGTTTGTCCGTTTATCTGTCATTTCATATTTTGCATAACGCATGCGCAGTACGTTTTTCATTATATCTCGAAAACTATTAACATAACAGACTTGGTTCCTGGGTATATGGATGGCCCATGGGATCATCGGAGCACCCCCATATTTTAGCCATATTTTTGCGCATGCGCAGTACGTTTTCATTATATCTCGAAAACTACCACTCAAGTTCAAATACATTTAATAATTTCATACATAGTAGGAATTGACTTAAATTTTTTTTTATAATACTTATTTTTCCTCTCAGCTCTGATCGTCAGCCCGGAAAAGAAGAGCACTGTATACTTTTCTTCCTTGCTCGGAATCTCGAATAAAACGGCCCGGAACCATCTCGAAATGGAGAGCGTGCAACCCGTCGCCAGGATGGCCGATCGGTCCAAGACGCCAGATGCAAGCTTTGGTTCTAGAACGAGAGCTTGTGTTCGAACCTCACTCCTCACAAAGAATGCAGTGGGTTTAATTTTCCTCTCAGCTCTGATCTTTATACCCGGAAAAGAGGGGCACTGTTCACTTTTTCTGTGTCCAATTTCTTTCTTTCTCGTAAACCTGGAATCTTACGACGCGAACCGATCTCAAAATGGAGAGCAGACAAAACTTCGTAAGTTTTCCATACGAGTACAGTCACTTGTTTGGAATAAAAATTTAACTAAATGAATCGAATAACTTATACTTATTTTGTTAAAATATTTAAAATAGCGTATTTTCGTCGAAAACTCGCAATTGTTCAAAGTTTCCAAACTCTGACAGGTCTTGAATTGAATGGAAACTCGATTACAAATTTTAGGTTTATTAACATGAAACAAGTCGAGTTAAATAAAAGTATGAATGAAGATCTGATCTAATATTGTGTTTTTTCATGAAAGTGCTTACGAACCACAAAACATACATCATTCCTTTCCGTTCGAGCGTCTGATGTTTGAACAGCTCGCCGTAGTTTCCCGGGGGCGGATATTTGGATAGTCATCAGTCCTCTGCCTTGTCGTTACCGCGAGGATGTCTTCGCCTATATTTCCTTTTCTGTTAGAGACATATATCGCGTTTTGTCAGATTGCCATTAACAATTAAGTAAAGCACCGTTTATTCATCTTTCAAGATACTGACATAAAATGGTGTATAAATGAATAAAACGTATAATCGAAATTTTAATAAACAACTCTGATGAAAAGAAATTTAATGCCATTAATGATAATTCATTTAAAATTAAAAATTTCTTTAAAATAGTACTAGTATACTACAATAAAGCAGGGGAAAGCGGGGTGAAACCGGGTAGCTGAGGTTCGCAGGCCTGTTGGAACTAAAATATTCGACGGAGAGCTTGTCAAATTTTATTAAAATATTCATTGTATAGTATATCTTTCCAGAAAAGTCAGTTTCATTATTTTTTTATCAATGATTTTTTTATAAAAAAAAGGTCAAACTACGCTGTTTTACCCCACTACCGGGTACACATGTTAACGTTAAGGGAAATTAGGAAAACTCGATTTTCAGTGGAAAAGTTGCAATCATTTTTACTTTATATAACAATTCAAGAATTTTTGCTACAAAATTCACATTTAAAACAGTTGTCTTCTTCCTTTGCTTCACTGCAGCTTTCGTAGGCATAGCGAAGCAGTTTTTACATTGGATTAACCCTTCTTCTTTATTTAAATTAGAAAATACATAATTAAAATATAGAAAATCAGCGTCTTATGTGTTTTTATCGTCTTAATCGGAGGAACCATCAATACTGACTGTCGCGGTCATACGCTACTTGGAGTATTCGGTTTTACCCCGAGTGCAGAGGTTATAAAAAACGAATTGTTTGATAAGGTATCAATCCAGTGGCGGCTCGTTCATTAGGGCTGCAGATCTGCTGCCCCCTGAAATTATTTTAAACGCTTTTATTTTCGTTTTTGTTCTAATTGACTTTCTTTTCCACTTTCTTTCCAAGAGAGACAGATCAGAGATGCAGAGAATTTTGCCCCTCCTGGAATCGAAATTTCCGCATTGGGCAACGTGGAGCTCTCAAACGGAAGAAAAAAGCAACCATTTATCCCATTGAAATTAAAACCGTAACCTTCGAAGGTCAAGTTCAAACCCCGTGAGCTGCACTTCGGAGCAGCTAACGCTTGGCGCGACTTCCTCATTTGGTCTTTTTTCGCTTTCTCTCAGTAGTCCATTCGTTAAGTAGTTTTTTTAAATCAAATTCTGGAGGAGTTGTAATTTTTTGCTTCTTTGTGTTTTTCGGGATGCTGTTGACGAATCTGAGGTTTGATACCAAAAATTTTTGTTCGAATTTTAGTTATAGCCAAAAAAACATGAAAAAACATTTTCCCAATTTTTTGCTTATAACTCAAAAATTATCAATTTTTAGTATATCATCATTATATAACAAAATAATCAGCATAAAATTTCTTACAACTTAGGTCAATACAACTTATGCAGCACTGCTTCTTTCTGAGCTGACGAGCCGCCACTGTATAAATCTTTAGGACACATAGAATAATCTGGACTAAATATAGTTTTTAGAACTGTAATGGTTTTTAAGTAAGGATAGTTTAAAATCGAACGAGCAATAGGGGAATTACGTCTCAAAACAAATAAACCTTCACAGAATCAGTGAATTCAACAGCTAGAAAACGCCACTATGACTGTTCCTTTTTCTTGACTAGTAGAGTCTCATTCAGTATTTGCCTACTAGATAGGAAAAATAATAGTGCCAGAATCAAGGGTACCCGGTTTTATCCCACTCTCCCCTACTGGAAAAAATAATGAAGATTTTAAAATTAAACATTTATCATAAAAGTGAGAAAAATTATGCCTTTATTTTATATCCTGAGTAGTAATTATACATTTCTTATACGATTTATATGCTTGTAGGTAGGCGTTTAGTTAAAAATTACACTGGTGTAAGAAATTAAGAGAATTGCAGACTTGGTCGATTATATATCTAGAACTACTGGACCGATTTTAATGAAATTTGATATGTGCATATATTGATACAATACAAAACAATTAACCATTCAGCAATTGTAATACACACGCATTATCGTGGGTAACATTCGTTGGAGTCTGAAGTTATGAAACAGCGGTTGCAGAATAAACAAAAAAAATGGGGTAATAGGGGGTATGGTCCCCTCTTACAGATATACAGACCCCGATTGGTATGGACATAATCGGAATGCTCGCGTGACTTTATAAAATGAAACAAATAAACACTACTATAGACGCAGGTCAGAGTCAACATCATAGACATTATTACAGAAATGAATGAGGGTTCTGGGTAAAAATATTTAGTTACTGTTCAGCAACGGATTCCGAGACTACCACTTTTGGACGATTTTACACCCGAAAGGGGTGTCAGACAATGAGCCATATAAGCGCATTTCCGGAGTTATTTGCTAAATCACGCTCAGTAAAATGTAAACATCATCCTTCCATTCTTCACTTTCCCCCTATTTTAGTGAAAATAACTCCGGCCGGCGCATGCGCAAAAGCACGAAGGTTTTCCCAATCCGTTGCTAAACAATAACTCTGTTTTGTTTATCCAAACAATAATACAATATCCAGACATCATATTCCAATAATTTACCTACAACAGAACTCGGCTAATTGGAACGTTTTTAATTCGAATTCTTCGGTAATTTAAAAAATGGTTTCTTGAAGTCGGGAAGGTCTAAAATATGGAAATTAATCAAAATCTCGACGCATGGTTTTTGACGATTACGTTAAATTCTTTTTGTAAACTTTGTACACGAGAAAGTATATGTCTTGGACAAATGGTTATTTTTCAATATTCATAAAACAAATTGACATCCTTAGGGAACTGTGAGAATTTTTTAAATTTTAATGTGGTTTAAATTAAAGGAAAATATTTTCTAAAATATGATCTAGCAAATAACGCATGCTAGTTCCTCCCTTCTTTTATTTTAGCACTTTCCATTTTTTAAAAACACATTAACCCTAAAATTGCAATAGCGTTATTTCGTCTCCTTTCAGTTTCTTATATCTTTTATCTTAAATTAAAAACATAATCATTTTTCTAGGATTATTTAAATCCCTGTCAGTTTGTTTTATTTTGTTTACGGATTTTTTTTTTAATGTGATATGTCAGGAGTGGGGCTCGAACCTTAAATCTGACTCAATATACCAGAATAGACCCATAGACTCACGTTACATGAAAAGATTTCCAATTGTCTGGCTTGTTTTTATGATTGCGCAGCTGATCGACAGCTGATATATTTGGTAATCTCCGCTCTTTGTTTTATGTTGACTCTGATGCCGATTATCGAGTAGAATCGATAGAACCACCAAAACGGAAAGAAATAAAAAAAAAATAAGGAATGACGAAGGATGTATTAAATGAAAAATCAAATATTTTATGAAGATACACGGAATTTCCCTTATGAAAGTTGATTTTTTAATTCATTGATAATTTTCTTTTTTCCCTAAATGTCTGATTTTTTCTAATTTATTTTTTAATTTGTTGAATAACGCAAGATATTAATTAAATTAGATAAAAGAACTGTATTCGAAATTATATCGAAAAACACAGGAACTCAAAATGCCAGCAATATTCCTTAGATATAAGTAACGATGAAGTAAAAGTTATTGCATGGTATTTTAAATAATTTTAACTGTATAAATTTCAGCAATTCCTTATTGCCGTGCGTTTTTTAAAATGTAATTTGAAGATCTTTGCGAAATAATTTCGGAGAAACTTTGACATAATATGCCTTTTGGAAAGATTTCGTCAAGTTAAATATTTAAATCGGTAATTTTATTCGAGACACCTTAATTTGGGGAATAATATTAAATTCATATAATGGAAATATTTTATACATTTTTAAATATAATGTTATATGAATATAGTATATAATATGAATATAATATATTCATATAACTTATATTCAGTAACATATATCATATCACATATATTACGTACATGCTCAGACAAATTGAAACATTATTAAAATTTTTCTTGATAAATGCTGTTTTTATTAGTTTATTATTTGTTAATTTTTAAACAAAGAAGATTGATTTAAGGAGATTAAGAGATAGTTTGGAAATTTTGTCACTAACTAAAGTAATAACTTCTTCCAACCAAAGTGTACGGTACGGCGCCAAACTTTATTTATTTATTTTATTTTTTTTGGCGAAAACTCGTTAAATGTGGTAACCCAATGGCGGACGGTAACACGTTACCGTCTGTACTGTTTTACAGCCACGAGAAAAACCCTAGACACCAAGTTTAGAGGCGATCGTTATGGAAACGGGATATTCCACTGCATTTCGGGGGTGAAGGAAAGGGCTTCATTTCATTTGGCACAGATAGAACTGGCGAAAGTCTCATTTGTCTTTGTACTTTGTTCGCAAACGAAAGTTCGCTTAGGTCGCCAAATGTTGCGGTTGATTTTATATCAATATCCCTCCTTTCTTCGACTCGTCTATTTGAGGCAACCCTGCTCTGGGTTTTTCTCCTGGCAGTAGGACAGTAAATGTGTCAACATGGCGGACGTTTGGCGAGTTTTCAAGGATTTGGCTTCAGCTTAGCGAGGGATTTACTGTATACTTTGGTTTTACCAATCGCATCGAGATTCTAACGAATCAAGGCTTTAGACCTGTCCATAACCGTGAAACCTCTTTTTGTAGTTATATCTGCCTATTCCTGTGTGCGTGAACACAATAACGCAAGAAATAGATAAATGAAATTTGGCATGTTGTCTTTACAATAAAACTGTATATGTGTATCTAATTTTTATACAGGTTGTTAAACGTGAAGTGATAGTGTTCAGAAAATGCGGCTTGATCCTCTTCAGTATGCGACGAAGATAAACATAAAGCGAGCAATACTGGAGTATACTAGAGAGTCGAGAGAACACTATCGATAATTTTTTTCACCTATGTTTCCGTAATGTTGAAATAACAACAAAAAGGAACAGACATAACATAATTACATGGAAACATCTAAAGGAACATTTATTAAAACGCCACCGACGTAGCGTCGGTGGTATAACGGTTAGCATAGCTGCCTTCCAAGCAGTTGACCCGGGTTCGACTCGCGACCGACGCATGGTTTATTTTGCAAGTTATTTCATTTGCAATTCCAGCTGAAATAAGTTCTCTCAAGGTTTTTACTAATACTACGATAACTAAAATTTATGTTTAATAAACAATTTTAAAAATCAGTAGCCTTTTACTAATTTTTAATTATCATAACCAGACTGGTCCGAGGGAGCACGGTTCGATTCGAAACTAATAACATCTGTTCCGATTAAAAGCTAGTTTTCGAGCCTAGAATGAATGGAGAATTAAATCAAAATATATTTTACAGATATAGGATTATGTTGGAAATAACTTTAGTTTATACAAAGAGCATGAGAACATTTTTTTTCTTTTAAAAATTTAAGTTGAATTTTTTAGCAGTTTTGTATGTTTCCTACCTTAATTTTCTTATCTTATATTCGGTTCAGGGGGTTGCATAATTTCCGAAGCGCGTGTTTGTGGCTCGCTACAATTTCCTTCGTAGACCGCCAAGGTCAAACGCCAACAATACTAACTTGAGTAAAATAAGCGAAATGCTCGCCAACACACAGTTTCAAAGTGCATTTTGAACCAAATATGAAATTTCAACACCTGTTTGACCAATTTGGCCCAAAATTTTATACGGACCTACATTCATGACGATAAAACTGTGTACCAAATGTTATCCATCTAGATATTCAAGTTTTTGAATTATAGTGTTCACATGACCGCGGATATACAGACAGACAGACTTCCCTTTGACAGATTTTGTCCAAAATTCGATAGAAACCTACAAATTATGTTTAAAGACCACATACCAAATTTCATGCCCGTAGCTCTAATAGTTTTCGAGTTATCGTGTTCACAGACAGACACACAGATATGATTCCAAAATTGTGTTTTTCGGACTCAGGGAGGTCTAAAACGTGGAGATTCGTCAAAATCTCGAGTTCGAATTTTTTGACGATTACAATACTTTATCTTTGTATACTTCGTACACGAGAAAGTAAAAAGTGATGAATTTTCGGATTTCGATAATAATCGGTCATTTTCAGAACTATTCCCGATTTGTGCGATGCTAACATAAACTAGCCTGTCTTCGCTTCGATATTGCCATCCCTAAACCTAAAAACTACTAATCACGCCATTTCTCTTTTCCCCATCCCTAAGACAAAAGAAAAACGGACACATAAACCGCTTTTCCGAAACAGGATGAATGATGCCTGGCGGAGAGGGCCCTCAATTTCCTTCATATTTCCGAATCAAAACCGAAGAGAAAAACCGGGGACACGGGATACCTTTGCATGATAGATGAGATATCAAATAAAATATCCCCTTGCTTTGTTATTGTAGGGAGGAGAACAACTTTTTGGGATTTCGCTCGAAAATCTGGCCGCGACGCATGCACCGCGCTCGTATTTCATGCGCGACGCTTAGTGTCATCTAATACGAATAAGTGTTTGTGCCAAGAAAATAGCTCCGAATGCCTCCCAAAGTAGACAAGCGAAGGGGGGCGTGCGCCAAGTGAAAGAGAGTTCTGTGAATGCTTCGCCTAAATGGACCAATTTTGATTATAAATTTTCTATTTTTTGAGTGAAACGCATACAGAAAGAGAGAATTGTAACCGTCAATAGCTTCCACTTCGATATTTTGATGCAAGATAGACAGGATTCCATTTTTTTTTTGGGGGGGGGGGGGCAGGAAGGGCTGAAACGTGGAGATTCGTCGAAATTTCAAATACAGTAAGGCACCGTTTATACGTTTCTCATTTATACGTCGTTTCATCGCAGTCCCGATTTATTTGTATTCATTGTAATGATAAAGTGCTTCGTTCCTTCGACGCAAAGCTTCCATTATACCACACATGATTTCCCCCATTCTAAAATGTGAAAATTTCCTCCTTTCTAGTATGTGAACTGTGATAAAGATATCGTGACAGCGAAATTATTCACAATTAATGGATTAATAGAAGACAAATTGCCCGGTGCTAATTTAAGTGATGATGCAGAAGTTATTCCACCATTCTTTATAGAAGCAATGGGCGCCATTGAAAAACTTCGAACTTATTTCTTTGGTCAAAAGGAGAGTGAAAAAACATTCAGTGCACATAATTCGATTCATAATATAGTAGACTCTCGATTAGCCGGGATCGGATTATCCGGGACGACTCCAAAAAATTTGCAGAGAAAAATCTTAGAAGATTTGAGAAAGTTAGACTGTTCTGAAAATGTGGGTGAAGAAGCAGTGGAAAATGGATTAACGAAGATTCGACATTTTAATGTTGCGAAGTTATAAGTGACGATGATATTGTGTCCCGTGTAGCTACGACTTCGATATTTTGATTCGACATAGACAGGATTTCCTTTTCTGTGGGGGAGGGAGACTCCGGACGGTCTAATACGTGGAGATTCATCGAAATTTCAAGATCGAAATTTTTTGACGAGTGTTATACTTCTTTTTTTTTATGTCTCGTGCAAATATATGTTGATGACCTTAATGTGGGATTAAATGACGGAATCAACTAAGATGGCAAGCATAACTAACTGCACATGCCATCTAACTGTACGCTGTCTTACACTGTACTTTGACATCACACCCTTTTTTTCCTGCAGGATGAACGATGGATTGCAAAACTAAGTTGGCGTTACGCATTTGACGTGTGTTATGTAAGCATGAATTGACGAGGTAGAATGGGCTTTCAAACGAATTTAACCCCTTAACCGGTTTGTTTTCTCAACTATCTAATTAGATGCCACCTTCTATTTTGGGAATGCGTTGTCATTTTAATTCAATTGAGGACCTAAAAGACAGTTGGAATGTTTATGAATTCCACGTAATTTCTGTATCGAGTAATGACGTATGGGAAGGACTTTGCTTTAGTTTTTAAGTTCAAAATTGCGATAATTCGATGTACGTACGGCGTATGGGCAAACCAGTTAAGGGGTTAAAGAATACATTGTTATGGAAGATCATTAAGTATTGTTGTTATGTTTCCTCCTGACGATACACAGTAATCATGATTATTATTGTTACATAAATTCTCCTTTGAGTAACAGTAGAGTACGGGAACAAGATTGACTAACAGGAAAAAGAAAAAAAGATTTGACAACTGGCTCGTGAACAAGCTCTAATTTTACCGAAAAGTTATGACGATCAAATTTTGAATACCTAAAATATATTCCTAAATTATACATGAGTTATATCATTATTGCCTTTTATTATGAGAAAATTATTTTTCTTGTTTTTTTTCTCTAAGAAGTATTTCAGAATTTTGTTTAAATCCAAACCCCAACTAATTTTCCGACTAATTTTTTAAGACAGAATTTGAAAACTGTACAAAACTTCTTTCTGAATTGATGATCTCAAATAAGTTTTGACCTATTCCATTTTAGGAAAATTTCTTACTCCACATGCTGCAGTCACTGGAATTACTTCACTTCTTTTAATTTTGATATCAATACGCACTGAAAAATTTTATCTACATACATTTGCAATGATTTAAGAATCTTTTCTCCGCGCGCGCGTGTTTTTTTTTTTATTATTATTATCCGTTTAAACAGAATAACTATATTTGGTTTTCGTAAAATAAAATCTAAAATAAATACACATAGTGCTTTGCGCGCGGCCCCTTAAGCCCATTTGGGAGCAATTTGTCCAATGGGCTAAAGGCGGCCCTAGAGTAGTACACACTGTCCTGATCACAGAATTGGCAAGAGAAGAAGTTGATTAAATTCAGAATATCATTATGGGTGACGAGGTCACTTTCAACTAAACGATTATATCAATAAACAAAATGCAATATTACCTTGGTTTTCGTTGCCTTCGGTTATCGTCGATTTTTAATGCGAAAATTTGTCTCGGTTTTCGTCGGTTTGCATCGAATGTCTTCGGAGAAATAGACCTCTTTGGACAGCTTTCTTGTGCGATATGGGTCCACTGACTCTGACGCGGGACCTAGTGCCGAAAGACCATGAAGGGAAGTGACCCCAGATAGTGCCTTGATACTTAAGGTCCTTATAGAGGGGGGATTCCTTTTTCGAACAATAATATCTGTACCTCTCTCCTCCTTGCCGTCTTCCATACGACAAGAAAAGTCTTCAAAATGGTATAAAAGTATAAATACCATGCTAAATATTTATTTTTTTCTTTACACTAGTCTTTTAAATTCATTTTATATTAATTTCATATTGTTTTCAGTATGAAACACATATATTTATTCTCTATAAAATGGGTTTTTAGCACGTATTTTGGAGTGTTCTAGAACAATTAATTGGAATTCAATGAATCATATTGAAATAATTGCATACGTTCTCGTCAGTTTAGGATTTCGCCGATTGTTTTCTGATGGATTATCAAAGAAAACCGAAGCATCACTGTATGTGATTTTGGGGGACAGAAATGCGGAGGATAGTCCAACAATGCGAGTTGGTTGTAAGTGGAGAAGGAGCTCTTGGTCCTTATTTCTTTGAGGATAAGGCACACAATGGAGTAAATGTCACACTCACTATAAAATTAAATAAAACATAATTTCCAAGAAGTATATTTATAGCATCGAAGAGAATAAATGTGATTTTTTTCATTGCATAAAATAGTTATTCTATTTTTAAATGGTTAAGTGACTTTTGCATCACCCTTTAGTTATTCAGCAAATTTTAATGAAACACTTTAAGTCAGGAAGATTTTCATAGCCATTTTTGTTTCCATATTCTGAAGAATTTGAAAGGAAAATTGGCGGGTAATTTTCGCTATAGCTAACAACGATTTCAGTTTACAGAATAAGCTCTACAATGAATTTAATGCCCAATCAAATATTAGATCTAAATATGATCCTTGGGTATTTGAAAGTAATTGTTATGCATAAGCGAAATTAGGTTTGGAGCATCAATAATCAATACTCTTCGTAATCGAATTTTAGATTTAAAATGACCTTAATACGTTTAGAAAGAAGCGTTGCGTTGTTTAAAAGGAACCCACTGTCGAACTGTCATTGATTGAAGTATTCTACGCAGTTATATTTGAAATCTCTGGCCACAGTTTAAACCTTTCAGGGCCACAAACGATTCATTTTTGTTCGCAAAAACTGAGTTAATAGCAGTATAAGGCAAAATGAATAGAACTGGAGCTGCCCTCTCTTTTCTTCATTAGATACTAAAAAACTCATTTTTAAATGTGAATCATCAAAATACTATCGCCTGGTTAAGAAAAAAAGTTCTTAAAATAAAATTTCAGCGACATTGAATTCTGGAATGGAAACACGGAGTCACTGTGACTCCTCAGTTAATTGAGTTCGAGCCTTTGTAGAGAACAGGAAAACCTCATCCTTCTAACTTTGACCTATAGCCAGATGAAAACAATGCCCTTTGCATGGTGTAGTCGACCATATGATAGATAAATACACAGAATAGATAAATCACAAGCTACCACAGACCCTTGCTACATGCGATAAACTTGTGATTTATCTGTTCTCTAACCATTATACTACTCTGTGTAAATATTGTATTAAACAGATTGATCATTAAATTAGATATTAATACGAAACACTTATTTTGTGATTTTATACCGACGTTTCCACTAAAAATCTACGGCGCGAACCCGAACTGCGCCTTTCTTACGTTTTATATGGAGTGACTTTTCATGGCGCCATCTGTTGACAGTACATAGAACTACATTTCGCGTATGCGCAGCAAAACATTATTTACTACAAATGCTCATATTTCCCGTGATATTCAGATTTTAATACAATGTTTCTTTTATGTATGGTCAAGTATTCTGTAAGTTTCGTACAATTCGAAAGAAAACTCTGCATGTGATAATCAAAAGACATGCAGAGTTTGAGATTTTTAATTTAATACCAATTTTCACTTATATTCTAATAAATATTTTCATTGTCTCACTTTGGGTCCTATGAATACTCCTCAAGCTCTTTAAAATGACACCCGAATCAACCTCCTAGCGTAACGCGTTTCCACGCTACACTTATTTATAATCTTACATAAAGCTTCATAACAATCGCGCGCATGCGCCTACACTTGTACGATGACGTCACAGGCAAAGCAAATTCTATGCGACAAACTCTTACAGATATGATCTATCCGTTGTGGGGTCAACCATTCTTTTCTAGTCTGGTAGTTATTAGCGATGCAAATCTGACGGTATTTTGCCACACAAGAAAGTTCGACCGACTCTCACTGTAACGAGCGGAAAGACGTTTCACGTCAATACTTATAAATTATATATTTAAAATATTATATGTTAAAGGAAATGGCAGTTAGTTCTGAACATTATTAAATGCAAAAAATTCTTAAAATAAAAAACATCTCCTGCAAATTAAGAGCTCCATTAATCATTTCCACCCTTAAATTGTAGTAATGTGTCTCATTGATATAAAATTTACTCTATGATAATTGTTCATAAGATTTTGATAATTTTTCCTTTATAACTATAATAATTACTCCTAATGAAAATGTAAATAAGCATTCAGTAAGAAAAGTTCAAATCGTAATGCTTTAAAAACAGCTAATAGATGCAGACTGCGTCTGTGTCTTTCAGATATTGCGACTAAAAGATCGTTAAAATTATCCTGAACGGATTCAGACCTACAAATAAGATCCTGTTCGACTCTCACCCAACCCTCCGAAAGACAAAGTCGAAGTGGAGCAAATGAGAGGCTAATTTCACCCACAGAGGGGTATTTGAAACCGAAATGATGACAGTGAAAAATACATAGTGGCGCGGCACTGGGGATTTACACGAGACCATTTGAATCTATCAGTTTCTTTCTGTGGGATTCGCTTTAAAAACTTCTCTCTCTGTGGTGGTACATATTTTTTCCCACCTGCTCGACACGGACGGCATAATCGTTCCACTTCTACGAAAGCTCTCGGAACCACCATCATTTTAATGGTGTGCAGAATTTATAAAAGTTTGTCCGGCATTAAATCAAAACAATCTGTTTCATAACAAAAACAGAACGGAGATTTATTCGGTAAAAATAAGAGAGCGGAGAGATTAGCTGTGAAAAATGTGGTGTAATACAAGAAGAAAGGTGCAAGTAATTCTTCGTGAGTCATAATGTCGGTTGCAATTCGCAGATAGAATCTCTGATAATATATATCATACATCTGCGCCATTTTTATCAATAGAATGAAAGCCAATGCAATATCAGCGATTGTAAGGTTGTCTAAAATTTAAATTACGAATAAAGAGAGGGGACTGAGCTAATTTTAGACCTCGTCATTTTTTCAGCAACACATTTATGGTCTTAAAGAGCATAAAATATAATTCTTCACTTCATTTAAACAATTTTTCCAATTGTAAGTATATGCCTATCTATAACGGTTTACAAATTAGCTATTGGGACATGTTTAGAGTAGACATCCTGCATAATGCGTATAATTTTAATGAATCCTTTGCTCTTGCATTTCATTCTTTTTTTGGGGGGGGGTAAGAAGAGGGTGAAATTCGCTCTTCAGTTTATATCATGCAGACTTATAGTAGGGAGGTGAGAGGTAGGGAGATCTTGAAGGGTGGACGCCTTGATAAAGTGTTAATCTCCACAACATTGTTCTCGGTCTCCCTCTATTTCTGTTACTTCAAAGGTATTAGTCTGTATTTCTCTAATTGCTTCGTTGTTCCTGCTATCCATATTTTCCTACTACTTTTCCACAATTTTTTGGAAAATTTTTAAAAAGTTGACTTGAAAAGTTTAACTTGAGAATATTTAGATATTTTCATTCCCTATGAGCGATGGATTTGTGAAATTTGCCTTGCGGTAATGTTTTCAAGTTTTCGATTCTTTTTATGTGTGTCTGAACAGCAGCTCCCCACACCAGAGAAGCATAGTTTATCAATATATCACAACTTATCAACAGAGATTTATAGAGAGGGAAGTTTGTTTTCTAATTAGGGTTTAGATTTATTGTGCAGAGCACCGGGTACAGTTTGGCATATGCTACTTTACATTTGCTTAAAGTAGCATATGCCAAATATATATGCACAGCATTTTGTACAATCTTATAAGTTAGCTTCTTATCAAGGCTTACATCTAAATATTTCGTTCTATCGCCCCATGGTATTGCACTTCAAAATAATTTTTGGGGGGCGGGGGCGGTAAGGACTGCCCTTCGGACCTTCTGCCGGACTTGAATCATTATTACACAGAAAATATAACATTTCCACACCAACTTGGCAGTGTTCGTGCAAAATGGTCAAAACATGGACCTGGATCACCTTAACTCCAAACCATAAATATCTCTACTATTAAAACATTGTTAATAAAGTTTAAATATTTCCCCCTCCAACTTAATGCTACTTCCAATTCGACAGAATAAAAGTTGTTCACTCATCCTTTGCCAAGACGCTTCAAAGAAGCGGTAAATTGTTCGATGTAGGCTCGGTTTTCAACTGTCGACACTAGATTGTTCATTTTTATCTGATACCTTTCAACTACCCCCATATATTTTCCCATTGTGTGCGAGGAACGTGTTGACTGGCCCTATAATAACTTCCCCTCCATTCAGCCATAGATGTTCGCAGAGTGTGTGAGTACCCGATAGCAGAACTTTTCAAGGGCCCGCGGGCCCCTACCCTGCTTTATGAACACAGTGCTATGGGAAATATATTTAGTTGCGAAACATATTGTGAATATCGATTAACCAGGATCGGATTATCCGGGACGACTCCAAAAAATTTGCAGAAAAATCTTAGAAGATTGAAAGTTAGATCTTGTGAAAATGTGATGAAGAAGCGTGGAAAATGGACTAACGAAGATTGACATTGGAATGTTTTTAAGTGACGATGATATTGTGTCCCGTGTAACTTGTGGTTCAGAAGAAACAAGAATTTCAAGAATGTCCTGCAAGTGATTGAAAAAGATCTGTAACCATCAAAAAATTAAGATCTCTGTGACGATGAGTACGCAGAGACGTCACTTAATTACTTGGGCAAAGATTGTATAGCTGCAGAAAATGATAATCTGCATGGTATAATTCGTCGAAAGAGTAAAATGAAAAGCAAAACAGGTGTCTATCATTTTCTTTCTTCACAAAACAGTGAAATTAAACTACATCCGTTTTCTTTAGAGGAATTAGCCTGATTGTAAATCTAAATAGCATTAAAATTTTTTCTGATTCTTTTTTTGTATTGATTAAACTATTAATGTCTTATTGTATAATAATTTCACATCTTCTATCATTTTTTCCAAAAAATTTTTCATCAAAATTTGCATAAATTAAGATTATCTGGGATATTCGCTTATCCGGGATCAACATTTTCCGACCATCCCGGTTAATCGAGAGCTGTACTTTCAAGTTTCAACGAAAATAGAAGTCAATGATTGCATTTGAGATCGTGACTCATAGTTTTCAAATGGAAATACAGTAGTCATAAATTATTCGACCCATTTCAAAATATATTTTAAAAAACTACTTATAATGTTAGAACTACGGCAAAGAGGCATTTAATAAGTTTTTTTTTTTCGGATAGATAACGCCCGTTACGGTGGTCTAGGTGGTCAAATTGGTGAACATCTCCATTTTTGAGAGCCATTACCTGCGAAATTTTTAAAGCTGAAGAAAAAATAAAAGCTTGGTTTTGCAGGAATTACGCTCTTTAATTTGTTAATTCACATATTGTGTAAAACTGAATATTTTCGAGATATTCATGAAAAACCAGAAACGCATCGGCTTCGTGATCAGTAGCATTGCATGGAAATCTCTCGCTGTAGCAATTAAACTGGTCAGGTGCTTCTATTTTGGAAAGAAAAAAACATTTTTTATTTGCTTTCATTTAAAAAACCGTAGTTATAACATTATTAGTTTTTAAATTAATTTTTTGAAATAATGGCAATGGATATAAAAAATAAAAAGAACTGTATAAAAAACAAAAATTCTTGGTACACAATTATATGAAATTTCAATTTTTTTAAAAAAATTTCATCTACTGTAAACTAAATTAATGATCTAAATAGGGTCACTTATCTCAAGTGGGAATGATAAACATAGCAATACAGCCTTTG
>BGPR01000828.1:26333-43626 GCA_013235015.1 Araneus ventricosus | reverse complement strand
AATTTATTTAGAAATTTACGCTCTTTAATTTTAATTCACATATTGTGTTAACTGAATATTTTCGAGATATTCATGAAAAAACCAGAAAGCGATCGGCTCATTCGGCTGATCAGCTGCGCATGAAATCTCTCGCTGTAGCAAATGTAATGGTAGGCTACCTATTTGAAAAAGAAAAAAAACTTTTTTATTTGCTTTCATTTAAAAACCGTGTTGTAACATTATTAGTTTTTTTTTTTGAAATTTGAAGGGGTATAATGGCTATGGATATAAAAAATAAAAGAACTGTTATAAAAAACAAAAATTTCTGGTACAATTATAAATTTCAATTTTTTTAAAAAAATTTCATCTATGGTTCTCTTAAACTAAATATAATGATCTTAAATAGGGTCACTTTATCCAAGTGGAAATGATAGAAACACGAATCTTGGGCCCTCAGTTCAGTTATTATAGTATTAAATAACAGAAATATTTAGAAGGATTTGACGTCAACATTAAAATTTTAGATTGCATTCAATTTCTTTTTTGTTAATCATTAATTAATCTGTCATAAGGCTTATGTTGTTTTTTCGTGGTACATGTATGAGAAAACTATTTTTATGCACAGTGGTGTAGCGATACTTTTTCTCACCGAAAAAAACTCAGAATATGAAAAAATGTTATAAAAATTTGACAATTTCCAGATGATATATTTAATGTCATTTAGATTAATAGATAAAAAATGATATTATTCTTATAGAGAGGTAATTTTGTAAGATTGCAAATTTGTATTTATGTACTATTCTATTTTTTTCTTTAAAAAGTGATTTATTTAATTATATCCTGCTTTTTGATTTATAATTCATTATTATAAATATAGGAATCTGAAATAAATTTTCTCTATATCCTACGATGCGCACTGAATGCTGTTAAATTTAATTGAGTTAATCGAATACTTGATAATTACGTTCTGAAAATATTAAAATAGTATATTGTTATCGAAAACACACAAGTGCACAAAAATTTCAAAGCTCTAGCCATTAAGAAATAAATGAAAATTTGATTAGAAAATTCTATTTACAAACATGAAAACAAGTCAAGTTTCAGTTCAGAGTTTAAAGAAACAGAATCAGTGCTCTGTAATAAGTTTATTTATATGAATGTCCCGTTTTCAAGTAAACGAGGATTTCGAGCCAGCCCAGACAAAGCGGGGCCGGTGCTAGTTGACTTGAGGCTTGAAATAAATTTCACAGAAAATAATTCATCGCATTTTCATATATTGCAATTTGTATGAATGAAAATGATAAATAATTAAATTATTTTTTAATAAGTTAATATCATCACAAAAAATCAAGATTAAGTTTACAATAGCATTTTTGTTTCGTTTTCTTATATGCTTTATAGCAACGTTGACAATAATATAATAGTTTTTTTTTTTTGTTAATTGAATTCGATAGATTTGCTAAGGAGGTAAATCTTTCTGGATTAATGCTGGATTTATGGTAATTTTTTTATTATTTTCAATCTTAATATGTTTTAAGCTGTGATGGTAATTGGTAAAGGTAATATACTTTTGAAAATAACAAAATTTGAATCCAATGCAAATAAATTATTTTAAATAAATATTGTAATATTGCTCATGAAGCTCACTCGACGGAAATTTTGATTTCTTATATAACTCAATACAATCAATTTTCTTTAAAAATCAATCAGAGTGCAATAGAAAACGGGTATATGCGCTCGCACCTTCGGAACCACCTCAGGCGGCTCTGAGGATTGTTTGGTATGGACCTCGTAATTTTAGACCTGCGCACAGATGACGAGGATGACACCTGAGCGACATTCTCTCAAACTTCGCACCACACCAGCAGGATATTGACCCATGAGTCAGATTTAAAGTGCAGGGCCCACATACACGGAGGGTTTTCGAAATAAGCTGAACCTCCGGTCCTAGCCAAGACCTTACCCACAGACCACCGCTGGTCTCATTACAGTTCGTGCAGTAAAGAACGCTTGGCAGCTATTAATTGCTTTCACCCTGGTACAATGGCACATTCTGTTAGAAACTGAATTTTATTTCTTTTTCCATAACATCCTTAAGGTACCTGTAAATGTAAATCTAAAAAGACAAAAAATAAGATTGAATATCTAAAAGGACAAAAATAAGGATTGAATATCTAAAAGGACAAAAGATAGATTGAATATCTAAAAAAAGACAAAAAATAAGGAATATCTAGAAAGAAAAATTAATGAGCAATTTAATTGGGTGGCAAGTGCGCGCATCCAGGAAAAAAATAGAGTAATAAAATATTAATAGTAGAATTTTATTTGGAAGAGTTAAATATACAAGAATTTAATAGTAGACAACGATAAATTAGAATTGGTGGATGACTATCAGAGGATTAATCCAGTCAGATTCAAAACTAGAACATATAATAATAAGAAAACCTATTCTAGTTTTGAATCGATATGAATGGTCTTATGAATCATCCAACGATTCTTACTTTATCTAGTCTACTATTTATTATTTGCTATTTAACTCTTCCACAAATAAAATTCCCTTTATTAGTATTTTTATTTATTTTGTATTTCAATATATCCATGCAATTTGTTTTAACTTAATTGCTACTAATGACTTAACTACAGATTTCGATCTCTAAAATATTTATAATTAAATATCCGAGTCAAATACGTCATTGTAATGGAATCGGTAAATTACAATGACAAAGAGGTTTTATTTCAAATTATCTGGTGAAAAGATAATTAAATTAAAATTCCCGCCAACCTTCAATCTTCCACCCTGGCGCTGGATGTACTTACTTCCGCAAATATCGTTAGTAAAAGTTAAAAACAATTCAAAAGCAATAGTAGGATTTATCACATACCTGTATTGTGTTTAATTCTTTTTATTTGTTACTAATCGATGTTTCATTTGTATATTTTGTTTTACAGTTTATGCACTCCTAGGACTACGAAAAAACGAATTAGTAAAATATGGTTCTGAAGGGAGAAAGTGAGAAACAAATGAAATGAAAAAAAAAAAAAATAATAATTAATAGATCCTGATCCAACCAACTAGGAAGATTTTTCTCGATAAATGGTATTATGATTTTTCAATCTTTTGGCTAAAAATGTCATTTAGAGCATCAAAGTTGCAGTAGAAATGGTACTAGTAAACTTTCATCTTTTGCCCATTTCTTTTTTTTTAAATAAACAGATATTGACCAAATTCTGTTACTGACTAACTAACGATAGGTGATAAACAATATACATCTAAAACTCCATTGAAAATAAGAGCCATGCAATGAAATAAACATATGCTTTCATTTCTGTAAAGTATGGTCTTCGATAGTTGGGTCGTATTAATATCGAAGACGGGCTTTTAAACAACATAAACAACTTATTTTCTTTAAAATCGGCAGATTAATTGATATGATTAGCATCCATTTATAGCTGCACTAGGCTATATAGAGGCGGGTCTCTTCAAATTGAACCTTGACCAGTGATGAGAAATGGTGAAGATGATACCTGAGCTGGTGACTTAATACATACAGTAGAACCCCGCTAATCCGAACTAATTGGGACCGGTGCCTGTTCGGATTACCCGAAATTCTGATAAAAATAGAAAAGAAAAAGATGTGTGCTAAAAAAAAATGTAAATTATAAGTACTCAGTACTACTAATCTCTTGAATTCTTTTATTCAAAATCAATAGAAAGAGAATATTTCTCCCCTTTTCATTAGAATAATGGATGTGCTCCTGTATGAAGTGACCTTATCTTACGGCGAATTGCATTAGTTTCTTCAAAGTGTACAAAATTATGCATGCTGAAAAGGTACTTTTTTGTTTTTAGTCAGATGTATATTTAAATCTTTTCAGGTAATCTTTTCAATTACATATAATTTTCGAAAATAAAATCGGTTCGGATTAACCGGAATTATGGATTAGCGGGGTTCAACTGTACTATGTAACCTCCACCTTCGGTGCAATATGGTCTGCGCAGATAAATCAACAATGAATTGAACCTAACGAACGACCGTTTTATTCAATGATATACTGAGATATATCACTGCTTAACTCCAATAGAGAATTTTTCATTGCTAACGGATTCTATACGAATTAATACCTTCATCTTGTATACGAATTAGTACCTGCATGCAAGTTTCTATTACTTAATTCTGAAGTTCTAATTATCAGTGACAGACATTGCCTTCGTGCCATTTAGCGTAGATCTTATAGATTTAGTTTTAATTCACGATCGATGGCAGTCTCTCTCGTTAAATGAGCAACGTTTTGCTTACAGCGTATAAAAAAATAAAAAGTGTCACACACAAGATGTCGTTATTACCCTGGCACTTCTTAACGCACAAAAAGTGCTCATGCGTTCTTAACTCTCCCGACTTCCAGCTGCAACACTGCCAATCATCCCCCCTTTTAATGTGGACAGAGAGAGTCGGCAACCCCGTTTTCTTTGGGGTCTAAACTGCTACTAAAGTTGATTGTAACGCTTGAACCGTCTTGTAAAGGTGCACTGATGTGCACCGGCACAATGCCAGACGATGACAGAATAAAATTCTTTCTGTTGGAAAGTCAAATCTATTGAGTCTCCATGAGAAGTGGTGGCGGTTGACTTACTTGACAAACGATTCGGAGAGACCCCCTCCTCCCTTTTTTTATTGTGTGCCATTCAGCGTCTCACGTTTCGATAAACCACCCCCTGGTGCCCCCCTCCCAAATTTGCCGCTAGGGAGGCTTGCACCCGGGCATTTCCCTTCGGGCTTTTTTTTTTGTATTTCTGGGGTTAAGGCCCCCCCCCCCCATCTTTTTTTCACGCTGTCCTCCAGTGTCAAGATCGTTAAAACCGCATCTACAATTAGAACAGGTAAACTTCTTCCAAATTGGACTTGTGTGTAATTTTCATGAGGTGACCCAAAACTCATTTTCATTAGAATGATAGGGTTAGGTTAGGTTATATTAACGTTCCGTTTTGAAGCAACACAAGGGCTATTTATAGAATAATAGGGAGTAGATATGGATATATGCTTACGGAATGATTCGAAAATATATTTCAACATTAAACCCGTGCGAAACTATCGCACATTCAACTTACCCTCTCCCACAAAAGGACTAATGATTTAATTTTTTGTCGGGTTGTTGAGATTGAGAACTCAGGGAAATGTAGGGGAGAGTGGGGTAAACCTTTGTTCCCTTGATTCTGGCGCTATTATTTTCCCTATCTAGCAGACAGATACTGAATTACACTCTACTAGTCAAGAAAAAGGAACAGTCATAGTGCGTGTTGTAGCTATTGAATGCACTGCATCTGTGAAGGTTTATTTGCTTCAAGACGTCAACTTTCTAATGTTCATTTGACTTTAAACTGTCCTTACTTAAGAATCATTACAGTTATAAAGACTATATTTAGTCCAGCTTATTATACGTTTACTAAGCATTTATACCTTATCAAGCAATAAAGATATATTTGCAAGGTTCTATTTCGTTTCTTATAACCTCTGCATTCGGGGTAAAACCGGGTACTCCAAGTGGCGTAAGACCGGGACTGTTAGTATTGATGATTTCTCCGATTAAGACGATAAAAAGACATCAGACATTGATTGTTTATAATTTAATGATGCGTTTACTAAGAAATGCAAAGGGTGGATCCAATACAGAAACTGTCTTAGCTATGCCCACGAAATCTGCAGTGGCGATGAGGACGAAAACAACTGCTTTACATGTGAATTTTGTAACTAATATTCTTAAATTTTCATATAAAGTAAAAACGATTCCAACTTTTCCACTGAAAATCGAGTTTTCCTAATTTTCCATAGCATTAACATGTGTACCGAAAAGAGTAAAACCGGGTAGTTTGACTTTTTTTTATAAAAAAAAATCATTGATAAAAAAAAATAATGAAGCTGTGACTTTTCTGGAAAGATAATCGTACTCCGATAAACAATGAATATTTTAATAAAATTTGACAAACTCTATGTCGAATATTTTAGCTCCAACAGGCCTTCGTACCTGGTTTTACCCCACTGGTTTACCCCCAGTAGCAACGACAGTTTATTGATGTGAATGTATTTACAATACCTCTTTATATGCAATATTTGATGTCAGAAAGCACGTTTCACCATAGTTAAATTAAGTTGGTCGATGTGAGGTTTGAGTTACGTGGTTTATATAGGTTAGTTCTGTAAAACAGTAAAGAAGTTGTGAGGGAGCTGTACATAGATGATGTTCATGGAATTTACAAAAATGGCAATGACAAACTTTTTCGTGGGAGACAGCAGATTTTATTACTGTTGCTCATTTTCGAAATGCTATAAACAGACAGCAGTGACTGCATAACTGATACGTTCAACTCATGCAGACGAAAGCTCTCGCTGGTCTAAAAATGCACGATTAACATTGAGAAAGCACGCCTTTAAATAGGCTCGTTTATTGCTAGATTGCCATCTGTCTATGTCTGTGACCACAATGTCTGTGATGTTTTCATTTTCTTTTAAGTTGAATTTTAAGCAAACTGTGTTTTAAGCGGGACATCCCCACTGTTCAATTCCACGATTTTTGGAACACAGGAAGGGAAAACCTTTCGTCGATGTGAGAAACCGATGAAAATTGGCGCAAATGGATTGCACTGATGGAATTCCGGATAATTTGAATTCAAATTGGAACGGCCGGATGACCTTCTGACACCTCGCAGAGATGGCAGCGGGAAAGCAAAGTCGCTGCCTAGATTGGGACCCCGCGAAGAGGCTAAGTCATGTTGAAAGTAAACTCGGAGGAGGAATCTGGGTGAGAGTAATTCTGGGACTTTGAACCTTCTCAAACAAGGTGTATCAAAACAAACTTTGGAACATCCGTGAATGACTAGAATGAGTGGAATACAAACCAGTTGTTGGGACAAATGGAATACTGATGAATGCTCAGCTTTAAAGTGAACTTCAATTTCAGAAGTCGATAAACAGTCCTATTCAATGATTCCTTATTCATCGCGGGAAGCTTTGTTTAGTAGTAGGTTGTAGACAAGGTTGTAAAGGTTGTAGAAGTAATATACACTCTAAACATGGTTCAATAGCTAATTTCTAAACCGTTAGAGATAGGTATATACTTCCGATTGGAAAAAAATGCTTTAAATGACGTAGAGTATGATACTTTATGCTTTTGAGTACCTAATTGTACTGCTGAAAAAATTACTAAGTCTAAATTTTTATACAGTCTTCCAGTCCTATTAGTCATATTTAATAAAATATTCTTAACACACTAACATTTTAAAGAAAAAAAAATGACGGGAGGCTGTCTTTTTCAAACAACAGGTGATGTTAAAGGCGTACGACTACTTTACTCGCGTGACTCTTTACCGATTTTAAATTTTTTAAAACTTCTGTTGTTACCCTTTATCTCTAAAATAAGACATTAGTTGTGTTTTTAACATATGCACTTACCGAGATATAGAGGATCGCGTCACCAATTCATGCGTATTTTTGTCCAACTTTGCGACTCGGTAATCCCTGAACTACAATTCCGATTTTCAACTTTTTTCCTTTTTTGTAACTTCTGTTGTTACCCTTTATCTCTAAAATAAGACATTAGTTATGTTTTTAATATATGTAGTTACCGAGATATAGAGGATCTCCCATACAACGTTTTTTGTGGCATTTTGGCGTGTGAATCAAATTCCTTCCTCAGACCCCATTGGGAGGGACGTAGTCCTACATTAATAAAAGTTAAACTTTTCTGCGACTAAAACTGAACGAGTTACCTCGAGTCTGCCTGTATTAGTTTTTTTTTTTCATATAAAGATTTTTGCATCACGAAATTTACAGACACTAAGGCAGCTTAAAAACATTATCATACTAAAAATCGATTACAAAACTCCATCTTTGCAAACGTGAAAGAAGTCAAATCAAATAAAAGCGTATCAAAACAAAGTGCAGCAGCTATCATTACAAATTATTCACGCCCACTTCTGTCACTTGGAACGAACAATTCCCATATCCTAATCGTCGCATTAAGAGCTCGCATAAAAAAAAATTCCAGCAAATGAAATTTGTCACACAATAAAATAAAGCAAAGAAAAAGTACGACTGTGGAGTTGAGAGTCAAAAGTTCTCTCTGAAACTCAAACTTAAGTAAATCACTGGTAAATAAGCGTTTTACCGATTCAATAAAACCGATGAGGAAGAAAGTGGAACAGAATCAGGAAAAAGAGCAGAATAACAGGAAAAGACATACTTCCTGACCCCCCCCCCTATTTTTTTTCTTCTCAGTACTAGGAGAAACAGATACGCCAGACGTTGAGCACTATTTTATTTTACTTTCTTTTTTAAATCTATCTCGTGCCCCGCACTCAGCCGAAGTGAGAAAGAAATTTCAGTCAAATTGAAATAACTTCGGTTCAATCCTTCAGCGAGAAGGCACCCCAACCCTCTTCATGGAAAACTTTTTTTTGTTGCTGGTGGTGTCCTCCTACTTTTATTTTTTTAATATGTGTAAGGGGTGCCTGAATTTCCCTTTGGCTTACAAAACGCTTCGGCTAGAAAAAAAGAGAGAGAGAGGTCATTCCATTTGCAGGAAAACGTGGAAGACTTCATCAGTAAAATGTCACTTTTGACTGACTGTGAAACAGCTAAACCGATCAACTCACTGACTGATTTTTCCAGAGTGTTCTTCTCCACCCTCCCCTCCCAATACATTCCTTAGCCTCCTCCCCCTTTCCAAAAAAAGGGAGGGTTGGTATAAAATATATATTCCATTCCAAGAGAACTTGGGAAGAACCCTTTTTGCCTTGAAAGGTGACTTTGTGGCTTTTACACTGGGCGGTGAAGAAATTGTGTTAAAAGATGAGGGTGGAGTAGGGGGATGGGGGTGGAGGAAGGGTGTAATTCAATCCGGGTGAAATCGTTTATCTTGGAGTGCATTGCTTCCCTTTAATTTTGTTACTCCCCGTAACATCATTTTAATCTATTCTTTCACTTAAATGTCAGACTCGATGCTCTGGTTTTCCCCAACTTTTTTTATTCGTTTGGCCATGGAAAAGAGTTTTAAAAGTTAATTCATAGAGAAGAGTTCGATTTAGAAGCCGGCAAAAGAAACGTTCATAATCGACTGAATGGATCGAAAGAGTTTGATGGAGTTTTTCCATAAGGAAGCATGTGACTTATTATAGAAGAAGTTCCTTTTTTCATTCTAACAACATTCCATACATTTAAAATTTTTACTTATTAAAATAATCTTCTTGGCTGTCTGTCGGGCTTATTTATTTGTATATCGACCAAGACTTTGAAGAATAAGCAGTGTTTCATACGGGCAGTTCAATAACTGGTTTTATCTCTACTACTTCATTTGAAAAAAAAAAAAAAATGACAGGAGGCTGTCTTTTTTAAACAGCAGCTGATGTTAAAGGCGTAGGATTACTTGACTCGCGTATCTCTTTTCCGATTTTCATTTTTTTTTGTAACTTCTGTTGTTACTCTTTATCTCTAAAATAAGGCATTAGTTATGTTTTTAACGTATATAGTCACCGAGATATAGAGGATCGCGTCACCAATTCATGCGTATTTTGGCCCAACTTTGCGACTCAGTAGTCACTGAACTCTAATTTCGATTTTTTTTTGGAACTTCTGTTGTTACCCTTTATCTCTAACATAAGACATTAGTTATTTTTTTAACATATGTAGTTACCGAGATATAGAGGATCTCCCATACAACTTTTTTTGTGACGTTTTGGCGTGTGAATCAAATTCCTTCCCGAGACCCCAATGGGAGGAACGCAGTCCTACTTGAAAATATGTTTGCAATAAATTTGGTACGCTTATTCTGTTACTTTTCCGAAGACTTCATCTGTCGCTTCCACTTATAGATTTATGCTACTGTTTATCCATGCTGAAATTTTGTATATTTATTTGGTTGCAGGTGCAACTGGTAGCCAATTCCAAAATACACATTCTAAGATATAGCAGTTTTCTCAGAACATTATAGCAGTTTTTTCAGAACATTATAGCTACATTTTCCCAAAATTATGCATTGTTTTATAAGTAGGCATCTGTTTGACACTAGCTCAATTGTGCGCAGAAAATTATTCACATTTAGTGAACTTAGCTCACAAAGTCACACTTAGTGAACTTAGCTTACAAAGTGAACCCGAGATTTATAAACTTCGTAATTCGTTTCCGATTTCATAACTGCATCCATTTCAAGCTTGACGCACATATATTGTCTCACATAATTTATTTACAACCCACCCCGGCCCAGCCTACCCAAGATGATGTAAGGCCTTCCACAGGCCGGAGGGTGTCTTAAATAATGCTATTTAAAAAACAGTGGACTGTAGCCCATTATTAAGTATAGTAATTTTTTTTCTCTAACCAAAAGAAAAACTTGTCGTAGGTTTTTAACCCTATGAACAATTTAATAAATTGTAGAAATAGCATGAGTTAAACAGTACAGGCAGCAATACTTTGAACCTCAGTCAAGTGACATGTGAGCTAGCATCCTTTTCTAAATTTCAATAATTTTTATTTATTCACTTTATTTTACTTTTCTTGTATCTTTTATTTTTAAGCGTCTATTCTTTTTCATTAATTTATAATTTCTTTAATTTTCAACAGGCGTTTGTAATAATAATACCTTTACTTTCGATTCTGTCCCTATATTTGCCAATTTCTTTAAATATGATATCTATCGTCGTATAATCTATTGTTTAGCAACGAATTCGGAAACCCTCCGCGCTTTTGCGTATGCGCCATGTGGAGTTATTATCGCTAGCGCCCCAATTCCAAATGCAGAAAATTATTTGGGTTGCTGTATCATCCACAGTAGGACTTCGTGTTGAACGTCGTCATCATCTGCAAAGTGTTTGCCTCCAAGATGTTGTTTTAGTGGACCAAACAAATGAAAATCGCTTGAGGCTAAGTCTGGTTGGTCAGTGCTACAGCATCCATCTTTCAGCCCAGACTTAGCCCCAAGCGATTTTCATCTGACGACGACGACGATGAGATGATGACGACGTTCAACACGAAGTCCTACTGTGGATGAGACAGCAACCCAAAGAATTTTCTGCAGCTGGGATTGCGGCGCTGATAAAACGATGGGATGAGTGCATCGACATTAGTGGAGATTATGTTGAAAAATGAGATTGTTTCCAAGTTATTATGAGGGTAAATTATTTATTTCATATCTTTTGTGACTTCCTTAATGACTTACACTCGTAAATACTCAAACTGAAAGTTTTCCAGGGCTGTTGACTTTTGGGTCATTCCGCCAATTGAAGAAAAAAATTGGATGATACTGATCTACAAACGAATTTGAAAATTTGAAAAAATCATAAGCTAAAAATCTTAATCCTAATCCTAATCCTAAAATCCTGAGTTCTGAAAGTTAAAAGATACTTTATTTTAAATTAAATCCATTTGATTCACTTGGTCCTTGTAAATCAAATGAAAGCTCAAAATTAAATTACCCTGAAAATACCGCAAAAATATCTAGGGGTCCCCAAAATTGCGGGGCCCATAGGTCTACTTTGCCCGGCCTTTGCAAAACAAAAAGCCGAAAACAGGACTGTTCCGTCCTATCAATGAAGTCTCCATAGAAATTAGTGTAACCATATTTTACGTATAGTTAAAGTTGGGAATATGAATTCACACACACACATATATCTTTTAGTTAATATTTTAAAACTTATTGTTTAACTAAATCCTGTTAGTCTTTGTTTATACGAAATATTTGTTTATAAATAAAATTCAATCCGGATTATAATTCAAGTGTGGGACATTTTAAACCATTGCATTCGGAACAGACGTTTTTCTGGCTCTTTTGATAACAACAGATGGCAGCACGAGGTAAAAGTTTTTGATATTTTCTCATTGTTTCCACACGCATCTCCCGCACTTTTGATCTGAGAATACGATTTAAAAAAAAAAAAAATCCGGAAATCCTAAATCTTTTATAGTTTTTTTCCTTTAATTAATTGTTAGACATTGCTTTATTTTGAAGAAAATAAATTAAAATTCATTAAGAACTTTTAAATTTCTTACAAGTGAAATAAATTGTCATTTATCTTCGAATTATTGAATTAAAATTTCTGTTAAATTCAAAACAATAATATTAATCTGAGAAAGTGTTCTTAGAAATTTTAGAACATATATTTATAAATCCTTTCTCTGTTAATAAAATTTTTAATTTTAGAAACAATTCAATGAAGATTTTCTCTGAAACGAGAAAAATTATACGAACTCATTTTCTTTTTCAAATACAAGTTTTAAAAAAATGCTACTTAAAGATATAGGATCCATTTTAAGCCTTTTTGATGCTCGAATAATTCTGTCTATGGTTCAATACATTTTCTAGGATATTATCAAATAGTTAGTTCAAATAAGTAATAATTCATACATGACATTCTAAAGTTATTAAAACATACAAAAACACTTTTTGGCATCATTTAGTTATAAGGTATTATCCATTTAATACAGGAATAAGGAATACTATACAGAAGGATTTATGCTCTTGTAATATCTGCAACAATATTCATTATCTCAAAGAAATATACAAAGCAATATTACTTATGTATAACCTTTCTGATACTAAAATTTCAGAAAAAATAAGACGCCTATCTATTCACCTGATACTTAACAACAAAATAAATCGATAATTCTCGGATTCCGAAACCCTCCGCGCTTTTGCGCATGCGCCAGTCGGAGTTATTTTCATCAAAATAGGGGGAAAGTGAAGAATGGAAGAGGAGATGTTTACATTTTACTTAACGTGAACTTACAAAAAACTCCGGAAATGCGCTCATTTGACTGATTGTCTGACACCCCTTTCCGGTGTAAAATCGTCCAAAAGTGCTGGTCTCGGGATATTAAAACGAACTTTATATAAGACTTATGCTTCTCTTTTAACGTGATGATGTTTTCATCCTGGCATCTTTCTGTAAATTACCTAATGCAAATATCGTACTAACAGAACTCCTATCGTACTAACAGCGTAACGCACTAACAGAGTAACTCACAGAATGCAACGTTCTCCACGGCAGACCATAGGTAGTAAATGTTCAATAAGAAAAGGCTTTTCAAACTTTTAATTAGATTTTTAATGAATTGCAAATTAATGAAGTTACAAATTAATGAAATTTCTTCAATAACTTCGTAGCATATTATCGCACAAAAATTATTTTTTCGCCATTTTAAAATTTAAAGAATTGGCTTCTCTTTGATACCAATTTTATTTCCATGTAATTTCTCTTTACTTTTAATAACTTTTTCAAAATTAATTTTAAACACAATTTGTACCAATACTTTTCATTGTTCTCACGAAATTCAAACCAGTTTTAGTTTGCCAACGTGATTTCGTCATTATTAAAGCTACGATTAAAATAATTGCTTTCTTTGAGCATTAACTTCAAAGCAAAGTTTTTACTTTCGCGTTTATTAAAATGATAACGTTTTTATGCAGATGCAACGGATAATGCAATCAAGTCAGACGAATCAAGCCCAAGACATTATTATGCTACAATGTTTTGGACTAGACGCTCGAAATTTAAGGAGATTTATCTTACTTTCTCATGTACGCAGGGAATATACCGTAATTGTTTCGTTAAAAGTTTCAATATCGAGATTGCGGTGTATCTCTACAATGGATTCTACCAAATCCTTCAGAGTGTTGAGGCACCTTACCTAGACACATACTCCATTTTCTGCGTTGCTTTATGATGCTAAACAAAAGAGCTCTGTATTTACAAAGTTCTAGTTGTCACCCAAGTTGAAGGGAAATATTACATACAATTTTAATTATTGTGCTTCTTTGCACGCGGCAGTGAATGTATTGTATACTTTTATTTGTGTGCTCGTTATTGTGGCTATAATTAAAAAAACTGTATAATGGAAATAATTGACAAAAGTAAAGAACGAGTCCTCCAGCCCCAACCACTGGACCCATTTCGCCAATTTTTTTTCATATGAGAGTTTATGACCCCTGTAACGTTATCAATGGTCGCCTGCTCCCACCCCATCCACCATTTTCGAGAGAATTCTCAAAAACACTACCTCACTATACATTCTCTGTGAAAGTGGAAGAAGAACTTTCCAGGTTTTTTCAAAATGTTTTGATTGAAATCAGCAATTTATTCGTTTGTTTTGTTTCAGTTTTAAGATGTGATTGCCTTTGATTTTTGAAAGCAGCATTAATAACTGTCATAGAAAAACAATAGATGCATACAAAAAAAAATCGATTATTTTTACGAAAATAAATAGATAAATAAATATCCATCATTTTTGTTTATTAACCAACTTTTCGTAATGTCCTTATTATTTTGATTTTTTTTATTTAAAAAAAAATAACCTTTAAAGAAAATAAAATATTTTCTGCAAATATTTAATTTAATTTTCTGTTACATTGGAAACTGTTTAAGTGATAAAATTGAAATTGTTCATTTCATTATTCGTCATAAGCTGTTAAAGGAGGAAAAAAAATAGATAGATCTATTGGTATTCATCCTGTAGTGATAAATATGACTTTTAAAATTCATGGATTCTTTTTTTTCTTTTAATCGTCCGCACGAAAGAGTAAAGAAACGCAAGAGAAAAGTTGATCCTAAGTAGACATTTGTATGTCGTTAAGGTTCGACCATAAAAGCCCAAAGAGACAATCAGCTTCAATCCCGGCATCAATTCCATCACTGTATAGGATCTCTCAAAACACTAATCGCCAGGCCGCCACATTTGGCGGGATTTTTTGAAGTTTGGCTCCGATGCTTTTCAATCTGATGTCAAATCCCAGCCATGAAATTTCTCTGCTTAAAATTTGAGTCATTCGATTTAGGTCATTTAGGAATTGTTATCATTGTTATAAAATAAATCATGGTTTTCATATAATTTAAATTCTTGTTGTTTGACTGAATCTGCGAAAGTTTCATCAGGGTTTACTGGTTTCATCATAACTACATTATTTTTCTTGTTCTGTTTCCTTATTTATATGCAAATTCTGGTATCGTGGAAAATTTTCAATCGCGGAATATTTTAGCAGCTGAAACGGGATCCAAAACGGAAAAAAACTAAATGTATAATGGTGAAATCACATTCTGCTTCTCTTTCTTTCACCCCCCCCCCCCCCAAAATGAAAGAAAACATTTAAAAATTATATAATTATTTATTTATAATAATAATAAGTACAAATATATATAAACTCATTATTTATTTATAATTTATGACTAAAACCGATAAAAAAAAATATAAGGCGTACAAGTAGTTATTGAAAAAAAAATTATTTACATTTATATCGAAACAAAAAAAAAAATCTAATCTAATCACCACATTCTATCATGGAAACAATCGGTTTGTGAAAACGTCAAAGTTTGTTGTAGTTATTTAAAATTTCTCTTTAACCAAAGTATGCAGTCTATTATCGAACAGAGCGCATGCACACATTCCGTATCAACACGTTTAAACACACAGTCTACAGCGGGATTGATGCGCCTGCGCGGGTATGACACCCTTCCGTCTCGTCACGTGGCCGCACCAATGCACCTGCGAGGGTATGACGTACTTCCGTACGTGACGGTCGAAAATTCTATGCTGACTCTCCATCCCGAAGCCTGCGTTAAGAAGTTTCGCTTCAAAAGTTTAAGACGTTATGTAGCAGGGCATTTGCTTCTAAACACTTTTATTTAACTTGTTTCATGTTTGTAAGGATGGAATTTTGAAATCTTTTTTTTCACTCACTTACTGATGTGCTAAATTTTCGAAATGTTGCATATTTTTACTTTCGATTGTGTATTCTCAATGAAAATACGCTGCTTTTAATATCTTCAGAACTTATTTATTGGTTAATCAATTAATTTAATGCAATTTTGATTCCATACATGTGACGCCACAAGACGAGAATAGTGAATTTCAGAAAAAAATTGATTTCAAGATTTCATAATATAGGATGTCCGAGAATTGTTGGACACATTTCAAAAATTAACAATAAAAAAAATTAATAATATTACAACTGAAGCTTTTTAAAATTGAAAGTGCATTAAAAAAAAAAATGAGATAGGTAACGCGCCGTTACGGTGGTCTAGGCGGTCGTAAATTACTGAAAATCTCCCATTTTAGAGAGCCATTATCTGTGAAACTATTAAAGCTAGAAGAAAATTAAAAGCATGTATTGTTAGGGAATTCTACGCTCTTTAATTTGTTAAATAAATTGTAATTCGAAAAATGAATAGTTTTCGAGATGTTCAAGAAACATTAAAAAAGGAAACCAGAAAACGCGGACCGGCTTCTGCCGATCGGTAGCTATTGCAAATGGAAATATCTCGATGTAGCAAATTTAGAACGTCGTAACGGTAAGCCACCTATCTGAAAAAGAACTTTTTTTTTTATTTTCTCTCTCATTTAAAAAAACTGCAGTGGTAACATTATTAGTTTTTTAAAGTAATTTTTGGAATGTGTCCAACATTTCTCGGACACCCTGTATTTATAATAATGAACTATAAATTAAAGGCTAAAATACAGAAAATAATCAAAATAAAATGTTATACTTGTTAACACACAAATAAAAGTTCTTTTTTTCAATCAAGCCTTGAAGATTCTGATTCGAAGAGGTAAGACTTCTTTTTGCCCAATTAGCAAGCTGCTCGGTCACTCGAAGCCGCTTGGCGAGATGTTGGCGAGGCAGCGGACCGAAAAAAAGGCGCTCCCGGCAACCCCTTTTGATCCCGAAAGGAGCATCAAGAGCACATTACTAGGCGAGAGAGGAGAGAAGGAGCGTTGTTGGTTGCACATGATAAATAGCAGCTGGGCCTTCTCCGATCCCGAATTCAAAACCGTTCAAGGCAAATTGCTCCAGCTCACCCCAATGACACTCTAAAAGGGATATTCCGCCGACCCTCCCCCTCTTCCAAATCGCATTTAACACCCCCGTCGCTCTTTTTCTTTGTTTTTTGGCAAGGGCTAGAGTGGAAACTATGAATCGGCAAGAGCAATAGTTCGTAGCCTTTTTCCATTTATCTACATAGTGGATTGTTTTTGTAGATATAGGCTGTCCAAAGATTCTTCTTTTTTCTCTTTCTGGTGCAGAAAAATTCAGGGGGTGTGCATTCATGCCTCCTGCATGTATGGTTATAGCAATTTTTTTGCACGCGTGTGTAAGATGAATGAGATATTTCTGCATCTCTGCGTTTTTCTTTTGGCCTAAACGCGGCCATTAGTTTGTTATAAAGTGAATTGTCGAGTTGCCACTAGCCGAAATGATGGAATTTATTAACTTGGAGAGCTATGAATCATTTATGTTTTGCCTTTAGGTTCATGTCATAAAAAATTCTGCTCTTATT
>BGPR01000828.1:0-26140 GCA_013235015.1 Araneus ventricosus | reverse complement strand
AAGATGCAGTTTCGATTTTAATTAAATCTCTCTCACACAAATAATAAAAATAACGCTTATTCTCACGTACCATTAGTAATTAGAAAATAATTGACTTGTACAAAAGGGATAAAATAAGTATAAAGAAACTTTTTCCTAATTAAATAGTAACTTACAGAAACGATATATGTTTTGTTACGATGTTTTTATCTTTTATAGAGCCGTAAATCGCTGCTATCTTTTCGATAACCTCCATCACTTTGTCCTTCAGCCAACAACGCCAAATCTCATCGCCTCTTATGACAGAGGAACGTGACGAGCTTTAATTCACACTCGCCGATTTGGCGAGATCAAAAACGCATCCGGTAATCCGTTCGGCGCGCGTGAGCAGCCGCTATTATCCGACGGGAAGGCCTCGTTACACAAACGCCATGGAGCACACAAAACATAAATTACAATTATACTCTCACTCAAAGTACAGCTTGTTCCCGCCAAAATGGGCAAACATTTGTTCCGGGATTAAGGCGACGAGTTTTTCTTTAAGCTCGTCGGCTGGAAAAGTTTCATCTGTGATGAAGCGTCTTCTGCTGGAAAAAAAGATCTTGAAATTGTCTTTTCGTTTTGATTTGGAAAGTTTTACGCTGATACTAAAGCAAATAAAGAAGAGAGGTTCTTGATTTTTGCTTCTTCAAACATTTTGTTCGTGGGAGTTAAGTTATGTTAACTGTGCCAGATTCTTAAAATATGTCTACATCTCTACTACGCAGGCAAAAATCTTTTTGCAAGTGTACGTATGAGTCAAAAATAAAATATCCCAGGGCAGGATTTACATATTTCTACGCCTTAGGCCAAAACATATTGTACGGCCCCTCCCCTCTCAAAAAAGTTACTATATAATTTTCAATTTGATATACAATATCTTATTTTTGAAACTATAAGCACTTAGTACAATCGTTATAATATTTGAACCATATTAAATTTTTCATTCAAAATTACACTACTTATGAAAAAACATGACAATAACGATTTTTTAAAAAAATACTCCATTTCCTGAAATCGTGTGAGATACCTAACAGAACTTCTTCGTTCGCGCTTTCATCCGTGAATAGGTTTGAAGAGTCATTGAAGTAGGCAGATCTCTTTCAATGCAAATAAGTTCAAAGGCAAGACGCGATAAGGTCTACAATATATTTAATGAAACGGATGTAAATTTTAAAAGCATCATTTTATATGACCTTTTGAAAATAACACTGAAAAATGTTTAAATCTTTGGTTGCTATTTCTTCTGCATATGCGTCCCTTGACAGCTGCGGCCTAGGCCATAGCCTAGGTTGGTCCTATGGGAAATCTGGCCCAGTGTATCAATAATAAATAAGAAACAAAAAGGAGCAAATTGAATTTATTTATTTATTTGGAAAACTTTAACAAACTGTTTCGAATCAAGATGATTTTCTGAATTAGATCTTCGTTCATTTTTGTTGAAGAACTGACAGAAGCTAAGTTACAAATGCTTCCGGGCAGTGGCGGCGAGGAGGGGCAGTCCCACCCCCCTCTACTTTTTCTGGGAAAATAAAATTTTTATTTCATTTTAGCTGTCTAAAGCTAGGAATTACAAGAAGGCAATAGTGTTCGGGAAAACTAGCTAATTTTTTAACTGAATTTTTAAATTTTGTTGTCTACCCCTATACTCCCGGGTCTTTTAGATGTCTATAAATTTTCTGCCCCTCACTTTTTCCACCCAAACACCGCTACTGCGTCCGCGCCCTGAAATTCGAGATTGAGAGCCATTGTCAACCCTGGATTGTGTGTTGCAGTGGTGATGTGATCTTTGGAGCAAAGACGACTCAACACTCTTAGCGCCCTGGGCTGCAGTAATCTGGCACCCATCAGAATCATAGCTAGGAATCTGAGCGCCTATATTCTTTAATATAGCGCTTTTATAGTCTGATTAAATAACTAAATCTGATGCAATACTGTGATATTAGGTATCAGCGTGCAGTTACCTACCTTCCCTACTATCTCAAATATATAACAATGTTCTAATACTGAAAAATATCGTTAAGATATCGCAGCAATATTGTAAAACATCTTGTGCTATTTATGGAAATCAAAATCATTCAAAGTAAGCAAAAAACTAAAAAAAATACTCTGAGAGAATCAAATTAAACAAACAAGGAATACATTCCAGCCCACTTTGTCAAGGGCTAAGGGCTAAATTCGAAATGGATTCAAATTAGGGAAATTTTTCTGTAAGAAGCTTGCATTATGGCAAAAATAAATTCTCTTAGCCTGAAATTTCCCAACGAAAGACAAAGGAGATCAGTATCATCTAATAAGCATTATTTTAAAAGAAAAAGGAAAACCAAACACAAACGTGGAAACGCTAATAAGATTGAAATAAAAATATTAACCATCGGGTTGAATTTATGTTATTATTGATAATATAGGTAACTTCTGTTATATCCATAGTTTAGTATTTTCTCACTGACTATCTCTGTATGAATATTTTTGAACTGTTAAAAATTTCTATGAATATCACAAAATCGATGGCTGTTTAATTATAAGCTCTAATCGGAAATACCAGCCGCTCACCCCCGCACATGGCCACTCGAAGTGGTCTCTCTCTCTCTATTATACATATATATATATATATATATTATTAATAAACACTTAGAAATATATAAACAAACTTAGAAACACAAGACAAAAACTCAAAAACAGTCAAGACTTTATATATATATATATATCGTATTTTCACTTTTGGAATTCTTAAAATTATAATTAAATAATTTTTTGGTTCAGAATTAAAATAAAAGCAGTATTCCAAATTTTTAGGCACCCTTAGATCAACGGCGCCTCTGGGCGACAGCCCAATTTGCCCACTGGATAAGACAGCCCTGCTTTGGAGGCATTTTTTAATCTTAAAATAGAAAGTTTATTTTCATTTTCTTCATACATTGGGAAAGACTTGACTCATCATCCTTATTTCAGTTACAAGGTGCGCATGTCTTCATGTAACTCGAAAGTCAGACGATAGTCCAGTTTTCACAACAGTAAGAACCATCGTCACCGCTTCCTTCGTTCTTCTTGCTTCTATTTTGTAACGAATTATGCTAGAAATATGTCAGAGGCTGTCCGACAAAGCCTAGCTGCTGCTTGATTTCAGAAACAAATGAATTTTAATACAACTGACTAAAATGACCAGGAAATCAAAGAATTATTTGTACAGTTAGACTTCGATTAACCGTCACCCTCAGACTACGGCTGTGAGATAACCGAACAGACGGATAACAGAAATTTCTTTACAAAACGATCGATATTAACTTCAGTACAAGAGCAGTCATGAATAGGAATGTATTGTAATACATTCCTGCTCAAAAAATAAGCAACAAAGGCAAAAGTCGGAATAAAACAAAAAATATTTAATGGATATGCGTTGAAGTTGTACACGAAGTAGGTGTGGCATTACTAGACCACATATCAAACAATAAAGCAAAGACAAACAAAAATACATACATTATGGTCGTCGCGGCGCGACAGCCCAAATTGGTAGGCAGAATGTGCAATGGGAACCACACACTAAAATAACGGGTATGATACCCTATAACTGAAATGCATGCTTGACAACGGCGAGGCGTGCTGGCAATAGTGTCGTTGATCGCTTATTGCGGCAGTAATGCCAATTCCTATAGTAAGGTTTGTTGGAACTCGTGGAAGGTGCATAGCGGCACACTGCGACCTGCTATCCGTCTTCCCAACATGTCCCACACATGCTCTGTGGGATTCAGGTCCAGTGATCTAGCAGGCCCAGCCATCTGTGGAATGGTTTCACTCTCCAAATAATTCCGCACCGATCGTGCTCTCTGCGGGCGGGAGTTATCGCCCATAAATATCGCGTCGATACCCATTGCATCGATAAAAGGCCGCACAAGACAGTGTAGGATTTCGTCGCGATATCGGACAGCTGTGATGGAACCCCCAGTGAACACGTAAAGGTCGGTTCGGCCGTTCGTTGCTATCCCTGTCCAGACAAGTAACCCACCACCTCTGTAATGGTCTCTTTCGACGATGTTTGGCCCCCGATAGCATGTCCCTGGCTCTCGCCATATCATTGCCCTTCGGGAATCGTTCTGGATGTTAAATCGAGACTCATCCGTAAATAGTATGTGGCCTCACTGCTCAGGTATCCAACTGCGATGTCCACAGGCCCAATGCAACCGCGCTCTGACGTGCGCTGGGGACAAAGGCACACAAACAACGGGTCGTCGTGTGAACAGTCCTCCTTCATGCAGTCTGCGCGACACAGTTTGGCGGGATATGGGCCTTCCTGCAGCAGCAGAGAGATGCGACGCCAGCTGTCGCGCTGTTAGTGCCCTCCGGCGTCTGGCACATTGCAACAGGTAGCGATCGTCTGCCGTTGTGGTGATTCTCCGGCGTCCCGACCAAGTCTTCTATTGGCATTTTGATCCCTTTGGTAATGGTTCCACAGCCTATGGATGACACTACGATGCACATTCAGCTCTCTGGCAACAACAGATTGTCTTGCACCAGCTTGCAACATACCGACAGCCCTCCAACGCATCTCATCGCGCAAATGGTTTCTTCTACTCATGCTTTCCGCTTTGGCTATCTCGGATTCCGCGGAACTATCGCTGCTTGCGAATTGAAGCATAGGCCCGGCAAGCCCCTTTTTAAGACGCTGCGGTGCGACCGCGGGATTGCGTTTTATCCTAATTTTGGTTGCCTATTTGCATTCGGCAATGCAACCTCTACCTCATATGTAAATTGTGTGTTTTAATTCACCGTTTTGCATATGTACTGCGTCTTTTTGTGTTTGTTGCTTATTTTTTGAGCAGGAGTGTACTATAAACCCAAGTTACTTTTTACTTTTTAGATGATGACGGATAACAGAAACGAACGGTTAAACGAGTGACAGTTAATCGAAATTTTATTGTATTTTTTTAAAATGGCGCTTTGAGGCCCAACCTTCTATACCTGTTTTAATCGTGTTCCTTTTACAAGGATTTTTTTTTTAATATTGCCCTTCTTTCCAGTGAATGTAGGAATATTATAAGTAACTAATTACGAAATACCGTTTGTAATACTGTGGAACCTCGTTTGACGATTTGTGTAGTTGAGCAGTTAAATATAACAATAGTAATCCATGTGCCCCTTTGTTGCTCCAAGGGGGGATGGGGGGTACTATTGTTATATTTTATTGCTCAACGACACAAATTGGCTGGTGTGTACCGGGCCTAAGTCATCGAAGGGGAAAGCGTGTTAAATTCACAAATTGAAGTGAACATCAAAGAGCTTATTATTGTCAACATTGTATATTGGGTACTTTTCCGTTATACACACACCACTTGGTACCTTTTTTTGCCCTGGCGAATTTTCTTGGAGCGCTGAATCGCCATCTTGGCTTAACTTCTTTCTTGGCCATAGTTGACGAGAGCTGTATTTTTGGCTAACTGAAGCATCAGGAACCAGTCTGGCCAGCTTGGATAGCCAATTTAACCGAAAATGCATGGTGAGCATATAATGGAGCAAAGACGTTCTGCGCGGGATCAGCTAATTTATCTTATTGCGCTAGGACAGTGGTGGCGATTGGGAGTTATAAGTTCCAGAGCAAAAAAATTTGAAAATAACTGAAAACACCGTGAGTATGGGGTAGATAGCAAAATACAAAAAAATAGCTACAAAATGACACGTTTTGGATGCTCTCTGGGGGAATTGGGTTTTCCAAAGTTGATAGATGAAATAAAAATGTAATTTTTCCCACAAAAAGTAGGGCTGTGTCGATTTCCGATTTATCGAAAATAATCGATATTTTTAAAGAAATCGATTTTTCGATGTCAGTTTTTAAAAATAATCGATATATCGATTGAATAAAAAATTATTCGTGGATGAATGAAGAAGTTTCCTGACTCCAATCAGTATTATATCATCCGACCATAAACATATTGCAAAACGTTAAACTCTAACGCTTGCTAAAATAAAAGATAACGCAATGAAAGAAACTATAAGAAAGGTTTTAAGGCAATTTATTTCACAAAATGCAACAATATATATCAATGGCAAAAGACTGTTGCCATATCGTAGAACAGAACTAAAACAAAACAGAACAACTAAAAATGCAAATTACAAAAGGCTCCAGAACGAAATTACAATAGATGATACAGTTCTCACTACGCCACATATTCAATTTGTATTCTAATTAAAATAACCTCTTTTTTTTTATTTAGATGCATTTTGTGCAACTGATAATTTTTGAATTTAAATAAACCCTTGAAAATTTAGAGTATTCGTAATTTAGCTTATTACCCGCTACAACTTAAGAAAATATTTTTAATTAAAGGTGTAGAAATCAAAAAGAGCCTGTAATACAGTTTTTTTCAGAAACCTTTAAAAATTCAATCTCATGTAGGATGCATTTAATGAGGAATGCTGCATTACTTAAAGAAATTTAGACAGATTCTTTCCTATTTAAGACAATCGTAATATAATGCCGAAAAGAAAATATCATGTATCTGAATAACTACATAAAAATGAGGAAGGAATATAAAGCGTGACAACCATTAAAGCAAATAAAAGATGCAACAGAAAAGATAAAAAGAAAATCGTCGCACGTAAATAATTCTGTGTTTCTACACGAGTACTCGTTACTTATTATTCATCTGGGTAACAGAGTCAGTTTTACGGTGTTCGGCTGATTGAATGAGGATTCAGATACCATGGCGAATTCACTCATTCTGAAACCTCAACGACATATTCAACATCGTCGCAATATGAACGCCAAACTCACTCACAGATATCGATATGTATATCGAGTTCTCTCGATCTGAAACCCTCGACAATATACTCAATGTGATCTCGATTTGAAGCCAAATTTCGAGCGCTAGATTGCCAAATCTTGTGCTCCATTCAGATTTCCAAACAGAAATTTATGTTTGCTTACATGTTTATTTTATGCACGCAAATTTTTAAATCTTGATGAAACAAAGAACATGTCAAGATAGGTATTCAATGTAAAGAAAAAGCTTTTCACAATTTGCGCAGCAATTCTCTCATCTTAATTCATAGAAAGTTCATTTTACTATAAAACCCTTTCTCTTATATTAGCTCTGATTCCCCCCCCCCTCCAGATTCAGCATCCATATTAAACTGAAAGCAACCTTCAACCATGCTGAGTAGGGACTGGAAAAACCTCTGTTTTAACCGAAAACCTATTTTTTGTTTCGGTTAACCGGTTTTTTTCGGTTATTCTTTTGTCTCGGTTATAAACGGTTAATTTTTAAAATCCAGTAACCGGGTAAAAAACCGGATCGGAAGATAGGCTCGATTTTAGGTTTGATTAGACTGAAATTTACCAAGTTATGAAGCTTTGAATTTCATCATCTTTAACCGCTTCCTCGAAGCGAAAAATTTGTCTACAAAAGGCACGTTTTTTATTAAAAAACAACCGTAAACCGGTTATTTTGAGCCGTTATAACCGCCAGGTTAAATCGGAGGTGAAAAAAAAACACCCTCAATAAACCGGTTATAAAAACTCTAAAACCGGTTATTTTTGCAACAAACGTTATCCCTAAAGCTGAGAAAACTAGGAGGAGACAATATCGACCAATCAGACTACATTTGCAGCATCTTCCAGTCCTTCTTGTTCATGGCTTACTGTTTTCATCAACCCAAATTAAGGCAACTCCTTAGCTACATGGAAGAATAGCCTTTTCCTTAATTTATGGAAGCATTTACACATTCCTCCAACATCCCTTCATAAGGCTGCTTGCAACCTTATTTATTGCACACGCGGAATTCAACGAACTTTAATATTTACTCGATGTCCGCTAAACTTCAACCGAAACGGCCCGGATCAGAGAACCTAAGCTTATTAAAACTTAAGACTCCTAGAAATCTACTGTCCCATAACTTTACTGACTCCTGACTTCTGGATCAGTTTTTATCGAAAGTAATCGTCGCTTTAATTTTGTCGTACCACTTTATGGGTATCCCTTTATGCACGATACATGTTCGGGCTATCGCATATCTCCCATAATGGCTCGAATTCCGTTCCCCGTAAGGGTGAGTTATGCGGGAACATTGAGTGAACCGATTAGCCCCCTTAATTGTTACATCCGTCACTTTAAAAGAGGTTATTGCGACGTCGCATGTTGACGTATTTATGCACATGAACTCCTCGTGGACAATTAGTTTCGTCGGCCATCCATTCCGATCCGAAGATGGGGCGGCCATAAACAAGTGCTTACTGTTGGGGTTTATGTGTGGCCGATCTGTTTATCGATTGATGATTTTTTAAGGGAGTGCTTTTAATTGTCCTGTTTTTGAAGTGAATTCCGGACCCGTGCTCTTTGAAGTGAGCCCCCAAATAAAGTGGATTTTCATTCATTTTCTGCGTCCGGATTGACCTTTCGGAAGGTAATGGAACTCTCGGAAAGTTATGTGCTGAATACTTTTCCCCCTTTTCCGATTAATTAGCGTTTCCGCCACTCATTCTTTTTTTCTTTACTCCTTTTTTTAGTCTTAGATAATTAACAAAGCATTCTAATAACTGATTTTTTTTTGTTAGCTAGTTTATAGGAACCTGATTTTGCACACCCCGTGCCAAGATATCTCACATATTTGGTTCTGTTGGTTATTGGAAAGCATTTCATGCATTTTGAACCTTGAAATAAAAATGTCTGTAACTTTCGTAGAATTAGTTATAATAAAATAATAAATAAATCTTCAGAGGAAATGTCGAGATTTATTTCATTTCAGGTATCATTAGAAATTTAATAGCCTCTTGCGATCTGAGAGTTTGTCTTTTAGGGTTCCTGAAGCAGTGAATCAAAATGTCATAATTTTAAAAAAGTGGCTACAACAAGTAACAATCCAACAGCTCGAATAATCAGCATAAAGAACATGTAAAATGAACTTCACTCTGTTTTTCATGATTATATTGAAATTTTATAACTTGCTTTGGAGTGCCGTACTAACTCAACTTAGGACTTGATTCACATATTTCTCTGTTGATTGGCGGGTACTGAGGCTAGCTTGTTTCCAATTTCAACTATAATTCTTATTTTTAAAGGTAGTGTAATTCAAATTATTAAAATTGAGACAAACAAACGAAAAAATACAACCATCAGGAATGCACAGCTCTCACTAGAAAAATTAATACGCAAATTGTTGAGGCTGCACTGTGGGCTAAAATTGCCGAAAATTTGTAAAAAATGCATTTCTGAAGTTCGGTGGCTCATAACACCACTTTTTGGGAGGATTATATACCACTGAAAAGCTAATTTAATAAAGAAAGCATTTTTTCTGAAAAAATAACAGTTATAATTTAAAAAATTTAACAAAGATATTAACTATAAATTAATTAAATTAATTAGTCAAAAATTAATTAAAAATTAATTAATTTATTAAAAAAATGATTAAAACTCTTTGTGTTACATAGAATGGCGCATATGCAGCTATTTCTAATATAATACAGAAACAAATAATATAAATACAAAACAAAAGTAAAAAAAGAAAAAGTATAAATAAGAAACAGAAGATTTAAACAATAACGATAACAATACACCTTTTTGCGTGCTCAACTCAACAGCATCAAATGATTGCATCAACAAAAAATTACAACGATTAATATTAAAAAACATAAAATAGAATTTAGAATGTAAAAGAAAAATATTCAAAATGGAAGGAATGAATGAAAACCTGAATGACGAACTTTTTCAAAAAGAACCTAAATGACGAACTTTTTCAAAAAGAACCTGAATGACGAACTTTTTGAAAACGAACCTGAATGGAACTTTTTGAAAAGTTCGTCATTCAGGTTCTCATTCATTCCTTCCATTTTGAATATTTTTCTTTTACATTCTAAATTCTATTTTATATTTTTTAATATTAATCGTTGTAATTTTTTGTTGATGCAATCACTTGATGCTGTTGAGTTGAGCACGCAAAAAGGTGTATTGTTATCGTTAATGTTTAAATCTTCTGTTTCTTATTTATACTTTTTCTTTTTTTTACTTTTGTTTTATATTTATATTATTTATTTTCTGAAGAAAGCTTTTTAACATGATAGTACTTTTAGACTGGCATTGTGTATGTAAACTGCTTGATGTGAAAATCGTTACGCGCAGAATGCACTGGCTGATTAATACAAGACAAACGAACCAAGCCAGCCAGCCAGACATTTCTTTTTAGAACAACAGTTGCAACTTAGAACAGTAAAATACACAGAAAACAGAGCTATGTAAAAGTTCTCACCATGTCAATTAATACCGTAATCCAGATGTTACTTGTACCATCATAAAATTTATGTTGAAAATTTAACACTTTCGTGGACAAAGCGTGCTGCAAAAAGTAAAATAAAGGGTAAAAAAAGCATTGATCAACAAAAATGGCCAGTAATTTTAAGTAAGTCAAAAGCAACCCGTGCTGAAAAAACCTCAGGGCGCAAAAAGCTGGCGATTGATCATAAAAAGTATGAGTTAAGCAAGCAACTTTCAAATCTACGCTTACCAGAAATCATTGTGCCAAAATTTTCTTGCTGGACAAAGCGTGTATCCCGTCCAAGTTCGCGTCAAGTTAAAACTCAAAGTGGCGTATGCAGCACATTTTTGTACACGGAATGCTATTCAAGCAGCTAAGGTGTCCCAGCAAATAACATAATAACACAAGCTACGTGTCCGCGAACGTGTTAAATGGAAACCACTGATTAGGCCAGCTTGCATCAAAATTTCGAGAAAAAGATAATTTATAATTAAATCACTGTTTGATTCAAATTTTGTTGCAAAACGTTTCTTTAATAATCACCCAAAGAGGAAAATGTCAAGAAAGCCCCGTTTTCTTTTCTTTTTTTTTTTTTTAAGAAATACATACAACTAAACTCTAACTTTATTTTGAGGTCATGAAAATAGGTGCAAAGTATCCCGATTACGGTATTTAATTGGGTAGCTTTTAATATTAATTATGACTTGCATTGAATTCCCTTCAAATAAAACAAAATTTTTTAACTGGAGGCTGATAAAATGTCAGTATTGAATTATCATGTACAGTAAAGCACCGCTTATACGTCTTTCATTTATACGTAAAACGACGTATAAATGAAAAGACTTATAATCGACATTTTACTAAATAACTTTCATCATTACAAATTTCATGCTAATAATGCAAATTCATTTGAAAGTATTAATTTTAAAGTTTCTTAAGATATTACAAGTATAACACTACATAAAATGGAAATCAATAATTAAATTTTAAAATTAAACATTTATCATAAAAATGAGAAAAATCAGAGCTTTATTGCATATCTTGAGTACTAATTATACATATCTTATACGATTTATTTGCATGCAGGTGGGCGTTTAATTTAAAAAAAATATCTTTAACCTTCGTTTGACGTGCTGATTGTCTGCAAGTATTAAGTACAGCGTTATGAATCGAATTAAGTTCGTTGAATGTTTCTTTCACTATTCTTTTGACAAAAGAAGTAAGTTCGAAGTTTTTATATGGAGTCCATTGTGTCTTTAAAGAAAGGTTAGATAACTTCTTCATCATTGCTTAAATTAGCAGGAGACAATTTGTCTTCTATTAATTCATAAATTCTGAATAATTAAAAAAATATCTTTAACCTTCGTGTGACGTACTGATTGTCTGTAAGTATTAAGTACAGCGTTATGAATCGAATTAAGTTCGTTGAATGTTTCTTTCACTATTCTTTTGACAAAAGAAGTAAGTTCGAAGTTTTTATATGGAGTCCATTGTGTCTTTAGAGAAAGGCTAGATAACTTCTTCATCATTGCTTAAATTAGCACCAGACAATTTGTCTTCTATTAATTCATAAATTCTGAATAATTTCGAAGTCATGATATCTTTATCACAGTTCACCTACTAGATAGGAGGAAATTTTCACACTTTCTAAAGCGTGAAAACGACGTATAACCGAAGTTTTGAGTCGTATAAACGAAGTACTTTATCATTATGATGAATACGAATGAATCCGGACTCTGATGAAACAATGTATAAATGTAAACGACCGACGTATGGACGAGTTTTCTGGTTTGTTTATTTGCATGTAAGTAGGACTTTCGCTTCCGGTGATAATGTTAAGTCAATGGGATCTTCAAAATTTCAATACTCTGTTTGAGGATATTAATTATTCAAAGTGGAGCTTTTCAGTGTTATGCCGTAAGAATACCTAGAAAATATTAACAGTAATACATTAACAAATTTATAAATTGATTAAATTAATTAAATAATAAAAATTCATAGTATTATATATAAAGGCGCAAATGCAGCTATTTATAATATAATACAGAAGCAAAAATTAGATAAACTAAACAAAAATTAAAATGAAACAAAAGGAAGAAAAACGTAAAGACAAAAAAACAGCAAATTTAGACAAGAACAATGACAATACATCTTTAATCGTAAGAAAGCAACAGCCTCAAATTGTTGCATCAACAGAAGGTTGAAACGATAATATTTAAAACACATAAAAATATATAAAAATGAATTTCGAAAGTAAAAATTGTTCAAAAAGGAAGAAATGAAAAAGGAATCGAATGGTGAACTTTATCGAAGACCACTCACCAGACTAATTTTAGAAAATATTAAATTTAATTTTTCTATTGTTGTAGCGCTCAATGTTTACTTAAAATAAGAGCCTAATTTAGTGGAAAGGTTGCCAAAATTATTCTTTATCGCTCTTTTTATCGACGTCCAAGATTTGTTTGACGGTTAAATTCTAAACCAAACGATTTAGCTAATTACAATAGTTCCATTTCGAATTTTAATGCTTTAAGAGCTTTTTTTAACCGATTTAAAAAGAAAGGAATACTCGTTTGAAAGGAAACTCAAAGAACACGAAATCCAATGCTTTATTTACTAAAGAAAGAACTGATTCGAACTTGGCGCTTGATACAGTTGCCAAATAGTTTTGGCTGTAGCTTAAATCGGAAGGTTACCGGAAAACGGTCAATGAATTCAAAATAAACAAACCAGGAAACTCGTCCATAAACGAGAAATGTATAAACGGTGCTTATGTCGAATTAATATCGGGTGACAATTATTTTAGTTACCGGAGGAAGATCTAAAATATACCTCTCATATCAGAGAAGTGTTAATGAGCTTTCTCATATATTTTTTTTTAATCACGAAAAAAATAAGCATTTGTAAGATCAAAATAGCGGAAATAGCACTCCATAGTATGAGTCACTTTAATCGCTTCCATGTGATAAAAACCGGACCGCTCAGCGCATGGCACACGTTTTCAAGCTATAAAACAGTGGCTTTTCCCACAACTCCAACAAGTGTTGGACAAAGCAAAACGACATTGCAGTCTGTGCCTTCTTTATGCTGCGGCTTATAGCGCGCGAAATGCTTTGAAGAACGGCTGTTTAATCGTCTGTTAACACAACTTATATGCTTCAATCAGTCGATAACATATGCTGCAGAGAAAAGAGTTATTTGCGATAGAGTTGACCCCTCCCCCCCAACTAACTCACGTCTTCTTTGTTCACTGGGCGATTTATTTTGATGTATTTGGTGGGGAGTTTTTTTGTGACCGCAGCATAATTCATGTAAATTATTTTATCACACCCCCTTCACACTTTTGAGATCAAAATTTATTGCAAAGTGGTTGTTTCGTATATTGAAGTGGGTTGTGTTTGGGGAGTCGTTTCAGTAGATTTTCGAAGGGGAGGGAACAAACAATATAGCTGAAAGATTTGTGTCTGGTTCACATAGAATAGAACGCAGTTTACAATCCTGTAAAAATGATACTGATGTGAGTATGTATGTGTGTAGAAGTAAAGTTTGGTTTATTGTCAACTTTATCTAGGATTGTTCTGTATTTACCCAACTATTCAAAAACTGTACTGATTATAGTTACAGATATATGGAGTGTCGTAAGGGTCGAGTATAGAATTGATAAAAATTAAAGAAGTTAAAGGACAAATTTGATTACGTGTCTTTTTATTTTTCTCTTCTCGAAGTATTTTTAGTTTTAATTTATTACTAATATAATAACCCAGATCTGTTCCTCAGTAACGCTCTGACGTCACCAACAATAAAACTCGCGCCATAGCACTGCGAGACGTTAAACAGTATTATTTCATTGTAAGAGAATCTAAATTTTAGTAATTATAAATTTAAAAGAGCAATTGTCGTTCTAATTTCAAATTTAATAGCTCTAAAATAGTGAAATAAAATTTTCTATCGATTGATATAAAATTTATCTCGCTATGATAAATAGTTCCCGAGAAATTTTAAATTATATTAATCATATATTTCAAATTAATTTACGTTTTTTAGTAGAAGGTAGTAAATTACGTTAGTGGTATATCATGAGCGTGATATAGCTTGGACGCCACGATGCATTTGATTGTTTATTGCAATCGTGATGATGTAATTTGATAATATTTTTTGACAACGTTCGACAAGCAGAGAAGTGCTTTGTTTTCATTTGAATTTCGGAAAAGAATTCCTTTGAAATTTTAACTTTTGACTTACTTTTGACAAGCTGAGAATTTCATGGTTATTGAATTATAATAAAATTGCTGAACAACGAAAAATACTTCACACGGAATGTTGTTTACCAAGAGGTTTTTTGAATAAAGAAATATGTAAATAAAAAAATATTTCCTGTCATAAAACATATGTTTATTTTATTTGTTTTCAATCAATGTTAAACATTTCTCTCGCATATATATCTATTTAAACACGTCAAATTTGATGGGAAATCTCTCTAATGAAGAGGCAATTTGCACCCGTATTACCAGGACGGGTGATTTTCTAGTTTAAGATTTTGTGGATGAGTGTTCAAATATCATCACGAGATTAAAAAAACAAATCTTTACAGTTTTCATGAAAACGTATGCAATGAAAATGATATGTTATTTAAATTTCATGAATAAATTTTTTGTTAGAACAAAGCTGTGGAAGAATCATACTTATTACTTCTGTCGTGAACATCCTTTACTCTCAACGAATACAAAACTCACACGATTAATAAAGCATGAATGGATAGGAGATTCAAGTGACTTCTGCAATAGTGTACAAAATTGTTTCTTTTTACTTTCTCGTATACGAAGTATACAAAGAGAAAGAATTGTAATCATCAAAAAATTCGAACTCGAAATTTTGATGAATCTCCACGTTTTAGACCTTCCTGAGTCCGAAAAACACAATTTTGAAATTGTGTCTGTCTATCTGTGAACACGATAACTCGAAAACTATTAGAGCTAGAGGGATGAAATTTGGTATATGATCTTTACACATAATTTGTAGGTTTCAGTCACATTTTGGACAAAATCTGACCACGATAAGTCTGTCTGTCCGCTTTCATATGAACACGAAAACTCAAAAACTTAAATAGCTAGATGAATAAAATTTGGTACACAATTTTATCATCAGTAATGAAGGTCCGTATCACATTTTGGACTAAATCCGCCAAAGGGTTTACTGTCTGTCGGTAACTCCTTAACACAATGAGCCATTCTACGAAGCAAAAAAAAAAAAAAGGCGCGATCTATTCGCTTTTTCGCCTCCTGTCTTACGGAATGGCGCATGTTACTGGCGCTCGGCGTATTTTTTCCCCAACCGTGTAAGGGCGGAGACGAGAAAGTTTTGAGGAGACCACTCCTGCTGGTTTTTAAATCACGCCGGCCCACTCATCCAAAGGTTTTATACTGTTTTAAAGGTCAACGGGGAAAACATTGTTTAATAGTTAAGTTAAAAGAACACTAAACATGGGCATTGTGGTGAATGGACAATCTAGCGATAAACGAACCTAAGGATACAAGCGCGCACCGCCAAGACGCGCTTTCTCAATGCAACTTAAGTGCGCGTTCTCAGATCGATGAGTTTCGTGTGTGCGTGTTGCAGGAATGGCGCGAGAGTTTGCTCGACGGAGATGGCCCGATTTGCCCGACAGCGGGCCCGCCCCCCCGCCCCGCGGGCGGCCCCGAGTATAATGAAATTGGTCTCAAATTTTCGCCAGATTATTATGTTGAATACCCCGCACAAAAATTTTCCCCGACGGGATACAAAATTTTCCTCATGGGGCACAGCATCCCCGACGGGAGGCCTTGGCCCCCCCGGTCCCCCCCGGGCGCCACCCCTGGTGTGTTGAAAGTGGTAAATATGCAGCCCGTGTTAATTTTTAGGTGGTTGAAAATGAGTATTAATACTAAAATTCCGTGCTTTCCATGAAAAAGTTTCCCGTTGTCATTTTCATAAATAACATAGTCAACATAGAGATGCACAAACAAAGCTAAACTATATCAGTCACGTAACTTAGAGCGGTAGCACACTATGTATTTCGTCGACCATTTTTCTCGGAAGATCAAAAACAATTTCGTTTTTTCGGTCGATGGAAGCGGTTTTTCCACCGCGGAAAGTGATGTTTTTCAGGATATCGGGCTACATCGAGGTAGCATGGCCGAGTGATTCAGGATACCGGCTATAGAGAGTGCTTTTCAACACAAGGATAAAAACTCGACACCACTTTCCGCGGTGAAAAATGCGGTTCCATCGACCGAAAGACGAAATCTTTTTTGATCATCAGAGGAAAAAGGTCATATACCTTTAACCAATGCGTAGTGTGCTACCAATACGTAGTTTGCTATACCAATGCGTAGTGTGCTACCCATTTTAGGTGCGCGTTTTCAGACCAACAAGTTTCGTCTGTGTGTGTTGAAAGTGGAAAATTCCAGTCCGTGCTAATTTTAAGGTAGTAGAAAATGAGTATTAATACTAAAATGCCCTGCTTTCCATGAAAAAGTTTCCCGTTGTCATTTTCATAAATAACATAGTCATTATGTAGATGCGCAAACAAAGCTAACTTATATAAGTCACGTAACTTAATAGTCTTTTCAAGAGCCTCTAAATCTAACAATACCTTTGTATCAATTATCGAGAATGGCATACAAAAAAAATTCAAGAAGATTGCATTCTGACATCAAATATTGTATACTAAGAGGTATTGTAAATACTTTCACATCAATAAACTGCCTTTGCTATTTTGTGTATAAACTCTTATGAGTATTTAAGTTCAACAAACCGACAAAAGAATAAATCATTTGAGGGGAGAGATGGTTACACGACCACGACGACTTGTCAACTGGAAGGATATGGTTGGATGTATGAAAGATTATCAATTAGTCAGTACGTCACTGAAAACTTTAAAAATATTTTAATAAACTTGCAGTTATGTCCGCCCGTATTTAAGCTTTAGGTATAAAGGGGGAAAAAATAAAAATAAAACATACATGTTTATACTGTTATTAACTAATTGAAGTTATCGAATGCAAGTTTTAAGATAAAGAATAAAATAAATTTCAAAATGTGCCTTAATTGCTAATAAGTTGTTAAAAAACTAGAAATAAGAACATTAATATACATATATATTGCGCGACGACTAATAAAACTTGATCTATGCTATAACCTATCTAATGTTTTAGGATAAAACTTATTCTAAATCTGCATTTCGTTCATATGTATAAAAATTTTGGAGTTACCAGTCTAGAAAGCCTTTGGAAAATACACTATATTTCCAAGTTGATGCCAATAGTTAGTAATGTCAACAGTCAGTAAAGCTTACTGTAAAAGAATAAAAAATATATTGTTTATAAAGCAAAAATAGGAGTGACGACTCTTGAAGCTTCCTTGACTTCAACTCTCGAATAACATTCCGAGGCCCACTTGATACGCCATCCGCGGTCCATAGGTTGGGAACCGCTGTCTTAGTGTGTTTCGAAATTCACCTCGCTGCAATGCCGACATCTTTCTGAATATAATGGTGTTGAACTGAAACTTTTATTCAAGTTGCCCTATATATCTGGCTCTGGTGTTATGAAAGAACCAGAGTGATCTCCTCAAAACTTTCTCGTATCCAACACGAGTGGGGAAACAATACATACAGCGGCCGTAACAAGTATGCGTTTATACAGACCGACAGACAGTCAACACTTGTACGGATTTGGTCCAAAATTTGATACGGACCTACATTCCTGAAGATAAAACTGTGTACCAAATTTCCATCTATCTATTCAGGAGTTTGAGTTATAGTTTTCACATGAACGCGGACAGACAGACTTCCCGTAGACGGATTTTGTCCAAAATTTGATAAAAACCTACAGATTATGTGTAAGGGCCACATATACTAAATTTCATCCCTGCATCTCTAATAGTGTTCGAGTTATCGTGTTCACAGACACACAGACAGACACAATTCCAAAATTGTGTTTTTCGGACTCAGGGCGGTCTAAAACGTGGAAATTCATCAAAATCTCGAGTTCGAATTTTTTGACGATTACAATGCTTTCTCTTTGCATACTTCGTGCACGAGAAAGTAAAAACCAGCGGGAGTAGTCTCACCAACACCTTCTCGTATCCGCCCTAACACGGGTGAGGAAAAAATACACCAAGCACCAGTAACATGCGCCATTCCCTAATACAGGAGGAGAAAAACACGCGCGCCGTTTTTTGCGTCGTACAATGGCGAAAAAAAATGAATATGCAATTTGAACGCTTTTTTTTTTCAACCGATTGAAACGAAAATTGGGCACGGATCTACAATTAATTTTAGTAGACCTCATACCAGTTCTTATTTATCTAAGTCATAGGGTTTAGAAGTTATCGTGTTAACAATTTTGCGATAATATAGACCGACAGGCAGTCAACCCTTTAAAGGATTTGGTCCAAAATTTGATGCGGACCTACATCCCTAATGATAAAACTGTGTACCAAATTTTATCTCTCTAGCTATTTAAGTGTTTGAGTTATCGTGTTCACATAAAGTAAAACAGACTTCCCGTTGACGAATTTTTTCCAAAATTTGATAGAAACCTACAAATTATGTGTAAAGATCGCATACGTAATTTACACTCATCTCTTAATACACTAATAATTTAAGCTCTAATAATTTTTGAATTATCGTGTTCACAGACAGACATAATTCCAAAATTGTGTTTTTCGGACTCAGAGAGGTCTAAAACGTGGAGATTCATCAAAAGCTCGAATTTGAATTTTTTGTATACTTCGTATACGAGAGAGTAAATGCGTTTTGCACATGAGCAGTAAGAAATTATTTAATATAAATACTCACAATTCTTGTAATATTTAATGTATTTAATTCAAATTTTCATACAAAGCTTCTTTTGCATATTGTCAAGTATTTTGTAAGTTTCGTACAATTTGGTTGAAAACTGTGCATGTTATAAGCAAAAAACTTGCTGGAAAATTATGATTTTTTTAAAGAAACCTTTATATTTTCCCTAATATTCCTGCTATTTTTACAAAAATGCATGTAAATATTATGTACATCAACCAAAACCTTTGATGAAAGTTTCAAATCATTATAAGCTTTCTGTGAAATGGGTGGGCCAAAATACCTTTTCGTCTTCCTCACTTTCTGGTGGCCCCCCAAATGCCCTCGTGACCAAATCTTTACTGTAAAATGTGAGTTAGGCAATTGAATATCCCATAATTCTCTGCAACTGATTGCAAACCATTGTATCCATATTAAGTCCTAATTATTCGCATCTTAAAAATCGTCCTTAGCCAGTAAATATAAATGAAATAAATAAAATTAAAATTTTTTTCTCTTTTTTACTAAATTTAACATTTTATTTTTTAATATAATTTAATATATAATTTTAAATATTAAACATTCACAAATGTATGTCTCTTGAAGATCAAATTTCGATGTCAGAATTTTTTTTTAATAGCATTATAAAGTTAACTACTAAACCTAAATAAAAAATTTAAAAAAAATTAAAAATTATAAATAAAAACTAAAACAAAAAACCTTAACTAATAATAAAAATAAAATAATCATAAATATAAAAAAAGAATAAATATATAAAATAATGAAAGAAAAACTTAACTAATAAAAGGAGAGAAGAAAAAAAAGATTTAAAAAAAAGACGTTATCGCATTCATATAACAAAATTTTGTTACAAACCAGGATTTCCTAAAAATCTCCCACTGATAACCTCTTTCCAACAGCTAATAGAAATAATTATTAAATTATTAAACAATAATAATTATTAATATTAATTATTAAATTATTATATAATAATTAATTATATTAATATTAAATAATTATTACAATTCTGTGATCGGAAATTGAGTGCCAGCCAAAGAAGCTTTAATTCATGCATTTATTTTCATTTGACGTATTTCAGATTAGATTGCAGGCTTGTTCAGTCTACAAATTATTTATAAGCATATTTCGCCACTTTAAAAATTTATTTTATTTTAGTCGGTTACTTTTATTTTTACATTGATAAAAAAATTGCTTTTCGTATATCGTTGGGAATTACTAATTTCTTTTTTTAAGAACTCTCTTTACAATTTGAAGTTGAATTATTTCCTTTAAGAAGAAGGTAAAAAAACAAAGTTTTGTCAGGAGTGGGGTTCGAACCCACGCTCTCTTTCGAGAACCAGAGCTTAAATCTGGCGCCTTAGACCGCTCGGCCATCCTGACTCGATATTCTAATTTTAATGAAAGCTAGTGCTAAGTCACATAATGTTTACTTCCAATATGAGTTCTTTGATTTTTATCATTTTATAATTCAAGAACAACTTATATAAAATTCTATCCATTTTATGCATCTTCGAAGTCATTTGACGAGAAAAATAGTCGCTTCTGTAGTTATGTCTGTTTTATAATCACAGAAAAGCGAAACAGTTTCTTGTGAGATAGAAAAATTTTGTCGTCGATGCAATCGAAAAAAGTTTAAACATAAACGTAAAAGAATTTTTTAGATTATTTACGTGGGGGTGAAACGAAAACAAAAGAAAACGCGGAAATGGAAGACTTCGACGATTGACGATGTTTCTTAGGTCGAATTTTTTACCACTGAAACGGTACATTCCTGCTGCCATCTAGTGTAGAAATATAACATGAAAATGTTGTGGAAATTATAACCCGATTTTAATTTTCTTTTTTAAAAAATAGTTTGTTAATTTTTTTTAAATTTAAGTGAATATATGAAATGAATATTCATCTTCTTATTCTAACGCCTTGGATTAAACTCTATTTGGAGAAAATACATATAAATAGTCTAAATCAGTGGCTCGTCCAGGATTCTGGTCGGAGGAGGTCATAAAATTTGTATCGTAGTGACGAATGTCAAACCTCATGGCTGAGGTATACTAAAACGCTTTAACTTTACAGACTTTCCTCATCTGATAATAAGAATCATAAAGAACACTACAATATTTTCGATAATTTAATAAAAAATACAACTAAATAACTACCCAAAAAATGTCTTCGACCGCGTCAACGCTACAAGTACAAATGGAATCATAGGCGGCTGGTGCACCAAAAAAGTGGGGGGTCAAAAGAGATGCGAGTGTGTGTGTGGGTGGGGCGCCCTAAAGCTGATTTTTTTTGTAAAATTGGGCTATATTATTGGATTTTAACGTCATTATTGATTAAATTACCTTCTCTAAAAAATTCGGAACACGGCCTCAAATATCGGAACGGATGGCCACTGTAGACTCCCTCCTTCCAATTCAAAGTTCCATTTCAATTCTTATGAAATAATAATATGAGAAAAACATCAAACACTTATCTATTAAGTCAATTCTTCTTTCTTTAAACTCGTGAATCGATCAACGATGTCGTCACAAAACGGCGTACTCCCAAACACAAAGAAAGCAGGTCAGTTATAAATTTATTTATTTGATATTATGTTATACAATATACATTCGTATTATAAATTAGAAGAAAGATAGCCTACGATTTTTATTTTTCGCAAATTGTTCTATTACCTTAATAAAGTCAATATCTATAGTATTTTCAATCTTCAAAACAGCAAGTGCAGAAAGCCTCTCTTGACACATACTATTTCTAAGTTATGATTTTAAAGCATGAAAAACTTCTCTCATATGATGCAGTTGAGACAGGTATCACAAGGAGAATTTGGATTAGTTTTGTCAAGTATGGAAATATGTAAATCACAGAGTTCCTTTTCAACAAGAAAATTGCATCTTTCCCTCAGTTCTGTTATCTCTGTGGATATTTCTGGCAAAGAGTCGATGTATTTTTTGTACATTTTCTGAAAAATTTGTATCTCTCCCTTTATTTTTTCCATATCAAGATCATACGTTTCAGAGACTTTTTGAATTGATGCATGTTTTATAATCTTTGATGGATTGGAACATGTTACATCTTTTAGAGATTGAAAAATATCCAACTCATTTTCTTTGAACATTTCGTCTATTGTGTTTAAAGCAGCATCTATAACTGGAAAAGCAATTTCCATTCGATAGAACGATTTAACACCTTGTAACATGCTGAAGGAACCGCCGCCTATTTTCGAAGACACCTTTCTAGAGCGTGGAAGTTTTGGAGAAGTAAACGATTTTGCTTCACAAATATCGTTAACATATATCCACAACTTTTCAAAAAAAATCTTCACTTCGGAATTCATGCAAGCATTCTTTTGTTGTATTAACCAGTTTTTTAACTGTTAAAAAAATTAGCGATTTTGATTGCAAAGCTTTTGAAAGCGTATCAAAACTCTTTGGATCAGAAGTAGACAAAAAATGAATTGGAAACTTTCGCTATTATTCAGCGAAGCTTTAGCTTGCGATCCATTTTTCGATGGATCGTTAATTTTGAACTTTGAAAAGTGGGGGGCAAGGCCCCTTTACATTTGGAAGTGAGGGGGCAGTTGCCCCCCTTGCCCCCCCCCCGGACGAGCCGCCTATGAATGGAATGACCGGAAAAGTAGGAAGATTTTTGAGCCTGTCGAGCCGGAAAACAATGTTGTCACGATTTTATTATTTTTTTAAAATAAAAATTAAGAACAAACAGTTGTAGTGAGTTTAAATAAAATCAAGAATTTTGGTTTAGCTCTGGGGGGTGCAGTCCGATAGCCCCCTTCCCCCCTCGGATATTCGTCACTGATCCACATACTTTTATTGTAGAAACGAAAGAGTTCCTTTCTATACTTTTACTTTGATGTTGCATATGAATAGCAATTTATATGCTACGCTATAATCTAAAGCTGTCAAACACTCGGCCGACAGCGAATATCTTTGTGACCCGGCAAACACGAAATTGTGTAACAAAATTTTTAACAAAAATTTCGTAGCTTAATTTTTAAAAATACTAATTATGCATAATAATTAATAACGAGCCACGCTTCGGCAAGGGCCGACTCACCATTTCCCCCACCAATAGCAGCGAATATTTTACGGTCGATAATAAAATAATCCAGTGCTGTTTAGATCTGAAGGCAAAATTCAGTGAAGATGGGACACTTGAATTTAAGAAATTTTTGCCTGACTGGTTTGAAAACACTCGAAGCACCCGTCTGTCGTGCAAATTAGGATTCATAGACTCGCCTCTAACAGGGGAAATCACGAGGAATCGATCCCATTCTAAAAATTCTGAAAACTAATATGGAGTTAAAATCTGTGGCATAAATCCAACTTGAGTTTTATATATTAATGCGATTCACATGCGTACACGCGCATTTACAAACAATTTTTTTTCTAAAATTTGTTAAAAATTTATTTGTGGTTCATAGCAGCTTGATTTCATTTTGTGTGTGTGAGAGAGAGGGAGAATTGTTGCTTTTCAGAAGTTCTTTCTAATGATTGAAATTTTAGTACGACCAGTAAGATATTTTGATGTGGAGAATGGCGTTTCATTTAAATCCTTGAAGAACACTAGATTCTGAAGTTCCCTTATTTAACAGGTTTGTTGAGTTGAACAAGATATATGTCCCCTTTTCAAGATACACAAGACCTACTTTAAGACGAACCTCGTAATTTTGAACCATGTTCAAATGAAGACTTAATGACAGGAGTTAGAGATAAAGAATTGTTAACAGAAAGCGAATGGTTCTTGGAATGTAAAAGAGTTTTGCAGGAGCGGATTTAGCCTATGAACCGCTCCGTGCAAAAGTAAAAAAATTGCGCCCCTGTGGAACTACAATGTAAGCAATGGCTAATTGTCGTACAGATTTGATATTGGCCTCGTTGTGGAGGGTATTCAATATCGTTTCAGGTGGTATAAAAATTTTTTCTACACCTGTTGAACTTCCGGATTTTCAACAATTTTAGTACGGAACTTCGCTGAAAAAGACGAAAAAATCGATGAAACATTGAATAACGAAAAATCTCCTCCGAAAAAAATCGCTTCGAGGTGTTTCGGCTACTGTCCTGGGCCACCTTCGTGTCAAATTTCGTTCCTGTAGGTGCAGAGGTCTTTGAGCTGTAACGCACACAGACATGGACACAGATGCACAGACATCGCCTTTTATGTATATAGATTTCTAGAGTAGTGCTTGAAAGTTTTGTTGTCTAGTACATAAAATTAGCTTGTTTTATTGTTTTTCAGAAATTTTTTTAATTAATTCAGAAACACCGTTGCGATTTTTTTTTCTCTCTCATTTTGTTTTGGCAACTTTGCGTCCCTTGATTTTTTTTACTCCGTGCCGGGGCACGGACTAACGGAGTGTTCGTCCTTGGAGTTTTTATAAGTTGCTAGCTACTCAAGAAATCAACCTAAACGCTTTAACAATGTAGGTTTCAGAGGGAGTTTTGTGGCCCAAAACGTTAATTTGCATTTTTTAATTTCTAGTTTATGAAGTATGCAAAGAGAAAGTAATATTGTAATTATCGAAAAATTCGACCTCGAGAGTTTGATGAATATCACCATTTCAGACCTTCCCGAGACCGAAAAAAAGAAAAAAGATTTTTAAAAGTATGTCTGTCGGTCTATCTATGAGTACTCAAAAACTCAATAACTCGACCTAGTAGGGTGAAATTTGGTGTGTAGCTAAAATTGCAGATTTCTATCATATTTTGGGCATAATTCGTCAACATGAAATATGTCTGTACGTCCGTCTACGTTCATGTGAATACGATAACTCAATAACTCAAATAATTACATGGAGGAAATTTATTATATAGTTTTATCATTAGAATTGTAGATCATTTTGTATAGTTTTATCATGTAATTGTATCAAATTTTGGTGGTAAGGAAGGGACACAAAATCCATACTCGGTTTTCTTCACTATATAATGAAGGACAAAGAGCGTCATTAATATATATAAAAAGCCAGAGATTGAAGTAACGCGGTCACGTGAATTGGTTTGGCTACATGCCAAACAGACTCAGACGATCTGTGTACGCCTCTAAATTAGCATACACTGTTTTCAATCTTTGGTGATTTAAGTTTCCCTTCTTTTTATTATTTACTAGCAGTACGCGCACGGCGTTGCCCGTGGGATCGGGACTTCAACAAAATAAAAAAAAGCCCACATACAATTACATAAATGAAAGTTTTAAAGACGAAATCAAAACAGAAATATATATATTATTGAGTTGGTCCGCCTCTTTTTTCTCTCGACCGAGTACCGTTAAATCCAAAACAATGTTAAAAAATTACAATGTGATATTGATTACACCGCAAGCAAAGTATGAAAGGCAAAGAAATAAGTTAAGACACGCTTAAAAATAATAATCGACGTCATCGAGTAAATAAATCATCTTCCTTGCAGTACGCGAAAGTAATGACGTCACCCTGGCCCTTCAGCCAACGAAATTGCCCGCAACGTTCCGGAGACTCGTGGGCGGAAGCTTCGCTAGAGAAAACATATCGTTCAACTACCAGGAAAAAATTAATTTTAAAAAAACGAAAAAAGATATTTTAACCATTCTTGTTTTAAATCCGACAGAACCGTTGCAGTTATAAGCTGAAAAATTTTCAAAAAGATATCTTTATTAGAACATCGGATGCAAGAGTTTTAAGGATTCGAGAAAATTTTATTTTTGAAAAGTGACTTTTTTAAAAAAATTCCCAAAATTAAGTAAATTACATTAGAAATTCGAAACTAACTTCATTAGAATGGAAATCGTGTGCTCTTTCCAAAGGTTTACCTATTTTTTTCGTACAATTATTCAAAACCATTCTATTGAGAAATTAGTGCTAAAAATCAACCAAAACAACACAGAACATTAAATAAAAAAAATTTCTAGATTAAATTTTAAAATTTCGGCTTCGAGGTGCATTGAGTCACCATTACGACTACCTGCGTCCCAAATTTCATAGCTGTAAGTGCGATAGATTCGTCTAGACATCGCACACACACACACGCAAACATTGACTTTTATAAGTATAGA